>WEIT01015574.1:3761-31917 GCA_013389985.1 Dryoscopus gambensis | reverse complement strand
ATGCTTGAATTAAAATCCTTTCAGCCGTGGCATGTGATGATTTTTAAAATTTTTTTTTTTCTTTTAAGGCTGCATTGAACCAAAACTGCAGTAATCCATCTTACTCCTTGCTCAGGCTCCTGCCAATAATTATGTAAATAACAGATCACAGTTAATTATTCGTTTCATAGCTTCCTATTTTCTCGATTTGTATTAGTAACATCTCATTATTGTCTTAGAATACAGCTCTGGGTTNAATATGAACATACCAGGGTTATGTTGTTGGTGAGCAACATTATCTCCTATTGAGATTTTTTGTTTGGTTCTTTGTTTTGGTTTTTTTTTTAAATACATTTCTTATGCTTCTGCTGGTGGCCAGCAACTGCAGTAGCTGAACAGAAGAGCAAAGGGAAAAGATCAGTGTTTATTTGGAGTAACAGCTTGGAGCTTGGCTGGCAGAGTGAGAGAACCCCATGCTGGAATGAAAATCCTTTCAGCCTTGGCATGTGATGATTTTTAAAATTTTTTTTTTTCTTTTAAGGCTGCATTGAACCAAAACTGCAGTAATCCATCTTACTCCTTGCTCAGGCTCCTGCCAATAATTATGTAAATAACAGATCACAGTTAATTATTCGTTTCATAGCTTCCTATTTTCTCGATTTGTATTAGTAACATCTCATTATTGTCTTAGAATACAGCTCTGGGTTCTTGGCAACATGGAAAACAACAAAAATGGGTGAACTGACAGTGGCAGCAGGACTCGTGTCTGTGTGAAGTCTGCAGGGCCTGAATTAAACCTGGCTGAAGGTTGACTCTCCCATTGCTGTCCTGGGATTTGCTGATCTGTGCTCTCTGCATATTCTCCTTTCAGAGAAGTGATCCTTCAGGAGGGTTTGCCAACAAAGCAGTATGGATCTGAAAGGGGAGGGTCTTGCCCTGTTGTTGATTTGCAAATTTCACTTCTTGCTGCCTTCAGGTTTGCATTTCATGATTTGTGCCTGTGTGGTGGTGATGACCTTGGAAGTTTTGCTTTAATTCTGGCTTAGGCAGCTGCTGTAGTACAGCTTTCCTACCAGGTGGGCAGTTTGGGAAGTTCACAAATCACTGTGTGCTCTTGCTCTGTTCCTCTTCAGTGAGACTTTTCATTTGAAAATATGAGACCGTGACAGGATTTCTTTTCTAATAATTTTGTGTAAGACACTGGATTCTCATTTCCACATTGCCTTTAGTGTTGGGTGGTTTTTTCCAACAGACTGGTGCTTGTAAACTTTGCCCCAGCCAGACCCACTGGGGCTTGGCTGTCCCAAACTGTAGGATGTAAATAATTTGATGTGACATCAGCTGACCAAGTGCCGCTGCTGTCCAGGCTTTAGTCCCTGAGCAGGTTGGTGGATGAAATGTTGCTTACAGGATGCTGAATCGGAGCTGCTTAAGCACTTTGGGCCGGGCACTAATTTTGTGCAGTTTCAGACGTGTTGTCAGTGCTAAATAATAATTAATACAGAATTGCAACACTATTAATAAATACCAACTGTGCACACTATGCAATAAGGAGAAATTATTTCTATTGCACCAGTGTGGCTCATAAAGAGGGGTCATTGCCTGTGTTGGTGTGCTGAGCTATTAGAACTCAAATACTGCTGCAGTTATACCAGTGTTAAAACATTTCTAATAGTCTTGTTATTTCCATCTAGCAGCCAGAAATGCTGACTAACTTTCAGGATAACAATCTTTTATATATTCAGGAAACAAAATACCCAAGGGCCACTGGTGACTGACAGCTACAGTGCTCTGATTAAAACTGACAGTTCCTGATCAGCTCCGTCTTGGATGTGTTAGCTCCTTTTCTCATGGGGAAGAGAAGACAGAGGACAACAAAATTATTTAATGTAGTAGTATTAGGATATGAGACTTTTTTTTTCCTTTGCACTTTTTCAGGAATTGGTAACTCAGAAGTACCAAACAAAGTACCTGAGTAATAGTGCTTGGAAGGGCAAACATTAATCTCTCCATGACTTTCCTATTACAAGGTACAGAAAATGCCAAGTGTTGGCTTCTAGTCATTGATTTTTGACTGTAAGAACAATGTGCTGAGGTTCCCGACCTTCTGATGATGAATTAATATGTGGTATTTGTGTGTTTTATTCTCAACTGGTATTAAGACAAGGAAGATTTTTTTTCCCTCTAAATGGAAGGAATTGTGGTGGTTTTGCTCATCTGCACTTACACACAGACTGCACAAGCAATCCCTAACAAAAAACCTCGAGTCACTGGTCAGAACATGAGGTTGTTGGGAGCCACTGGTGCCCACATAGCGAGTTTATCTCCTGCTGTCCTCCCTTTCCCTTCTCTCCGACAGCATTTCTTAGTCGTTGAGGAAATAACCAACTTTATTTCATTTACCTCTGTGTTTATTTAATCTCCTTTTTACGTGTATAGAGATGCTGGATGCTCAGGAGCAGTTAGCAACACCTCCCCAGCATGTGTTGCTGTGTGCTTTTCAGCTCTGGGGTATACCTTGAACTGTACAGAAGTGCTGCAAAAGCAATAAAATTAATGACTTCTCTTGCCAACTTCATTCTAGCAGGGTCTGGACAGATCTGCTAAAGTTTAGGGTCACTTGCTATTTCCTTCATGAAACATACATATTTTTAAGTAGTCGAAATTTTCACCTCTTACATGTTGGCAATTCCAGCTGGGCATAAATGAATGTTGCTCACAGTTACTTTGTAACTTTGTAAGCTGGGACCAGTTTTGGAAGGTGGTGCACTGTTTTATGTGTGCTTTAACACCCATGAAGGCAGACCTTCCATGACTTAAGTTTTGGGTCGTGCTCTTAAGCTGCTGGATTTGGGGACATTTGAGAAGTGGTGTTCTTAGAAGCTAAAACACTTTTCCCAGTCAAGTTAAAATTACGTTTGTTCTTAAAGGTGTATTGAGATGCATGTGGTATTAAGGCAGATTTTTGTCAGCTATTTAAGGTGCAGTGGGGGTACTTTATGTTACTACAAAGCTACCAAAGTTTTCAAGTTTTTGGACTGTGAATCAAGAGGGTTGCAACAGTTGCTGGAGAAAAGAGGTAAATCACTTGTGGTCTGCATTTCATTGTGCTTTTTAAACTTCTATCTGGAAGTGGCTCAAAATTAGTAATGCTTCTGTAGTCATATTATGTTCAAAAATATGTAATGGTTTAAATGTCAAACTGCACCTTATTGCAAGCTTACCTTTGCCTCTCAAGTGTGCATTTAAATCACTTGCATTGCTGAAAGCCACTTAACAAGAATAAATTAGAAGTGGAGCTGATGTTTGAATAAAACCTGAAGTTATGTGAGTGGCTGGAGAAAGGTCTCTGTCTGTAAGCGCACACAATAAAATCTGAATCAGGATTTAACATTTTTGATTTAAATATTTAGTCAAGCTCTATTATACCATCCCTTCTCATTTTCTATGTGAATGAGAAATATGTTCATCACCATTTAGAAATTACTGGGCTTTGTAACCTGATGCTGTTTGGTTTTATTCACTCAGACTTGTGCAATTGAAGCACAAACCACTTCAGTCCTGAGTGGGAGAGATTTCCTGGGCCATTGCTACCTGCAGAAGAGGTTTATGTGTACAGCATGAGCCCAGCAGTGGGAGAGCTTGGGTTGTCCAGGCAGTCGTAGATGTTCAGCCTGTGGTCTCCGTCCAGAGACTGCCAGAAAACAACAGGCAGCCTCAGCCATGGTGTGGACACCACCAGTTAGTAAATTTATATCACTGGTCTGATAATTAAGATGTTTGTAAATTCCATTAATCACCTTTTTGGCTGGCAAGACCTCTATTTTTCAGTGCTCCAGTTCTCTTTGTAGATTAAAACAAATGCATAAAAGTTTTTGCTTTAATGAAGGAAGCTGGTAAGAAGATTATTATTTATTTATTTATTTTATTTGTCCACTGTTTTCAGGGGTTTCTTTTATTCTGCAAAATAAAGGTTTTGGTGGGTTTTTTGATCAATGCCTTTGACATAATATAGAAGATCCCTGTTTGCAGCTTCCATTCAAACATATGGACTCCAGTTGCCTCTGCCAGTGTTGAGTCATAAATACAGGAGAACTAAAATACAAATCTTACAGTCATGCAGGAAGTTTCTATTTTAAAAAAAATAGGTTTATAAGTATGGTGTTTCTAAAATATATTGGCTCCTTTGTAATTACACACTTTAGATATTAATACATATAATTATGAAAGTATAAGTAGATTCTAGTAGGTAGTGTCATAACAATTTTAAGGTAGATTTTAAGGTTATATTTTAAGGTATCTTGTATCTAAATATCTCAACAAGAGCAATTTTTCTTCTTTAGTGATATTCTTGGGCTTAGTCTGGAGGACCTGATCCTGATCTCTGGGGTTTTTGCTTTGGTTTTTTCCTTTTAACCCAGAATTCAATAGAGACTGAATTGTTCTGTCTTTTAAAGGAACAGTCCCAGGGTTGTTCTGTAAGATTTCAGGGCTAGAGGGAAGCAAGAGCACGCTTTGGATAATTTCAGGTCAGAAATTACTGTTACAAAAGAATCTCTTGTCAGTTCTTAAAAAGCCAGGTAGTAAAAGACTTGGTTGGCGGCACGCTGAAAGGATGTAGCGCCTGCAAGTGTTCTGGACGAAGTGCCACAGGGCGAGTGAGGGATGTTCGCACAGCGGCTCCGGACCCTCCCGCTCCGGGATCTGCTCCTTTTAACAGATTAGTTTCCCTTTAAATCCAGAATAGCATCTTCCCAGTCCAAATTGCTATGCGGCATGCGGTTTGCTGAGGGGAACGCGAGTCACTTTTTGTCTCGCAGAGGCCCGTGCCGTGTCAGCTGTCTGGTGCCGCTGTAATTTGGCGGAGACCCTGCTCAGAGCCCTGTGCTGAGACCGCAGCTGCGGGCACCCAGCACCTTCCGCATGGGTGCCTAGAGGGTCCTCGCTGCTGCCTTTGCTTTCCTTCCCTCCCTCCCCCCGGCTCTCACTTGTGCCTAATCAAATTAAGCGGCGGCGGCAGCCGCGGTGGAGAAGAGCAGCTCTGTTTGAAGCTGTCCCTCCAGAACGTGCACGCAGATTTCATAGCTTGCACCTGCCGTGTCTGGCTGCTGCTGTGACCTCGTGTGCCAGCAGCCTGCACTGATAAGCGTCCCCTGTTCCTTCCATCCCAATTAATAGTTTTAAGGACACTTAATTCCTTGCCAGTCTTCTAAAGCTTGTCTTTGTCCACAAACACTCTGCATTGTTTTTGTAAGGGTGCAGTAGAAGAGTGCTTTCAGAGTGTGTAATGAAAGCTAGAGCAGGCAGTGTTAGGAGGTTTGTGTTAAACACATAAAGGCAGCACTTGCTGGGCAGTGATAACTGTGTGAGGATGCTGTGTCATTCTAGCTGGAGCAGTCACTCACGCAACACTGCAGACTTCTCTTCGAAACCCTTTGTAGGTCGGTAAAGCCTTTCTTGCTGTTTCTATTGAGATCCTTGGGCATTGTGCCTTCCCTGGGGTCCAAGGCTGCTGTCCTTTCCGTGTGCAGGACCCTGTGCCAGCCGCAGCAGCTGCTCTCGGGGCAGGGTGGCGGTGCAGCAGCGTGTGAATGTGCAGCAGGCACCGGGCTGCGAGACCTGCCAGGGCTGCGCACGTCCTTCCCCCGTGCTCTTCGCTGCCTGATGGGAGTCAAACCAGTCTGAAACCACCGCCTCCATCACTACCTGCAGGGTATTTCCGTATGTCACAAAGCCACCTCACTGAAATATTTTACGTTTCAAAGTATTGACTTGTTTCAATCCAGAATTCTTTGGTTCCATACGGGCTTGTATCCACCCTCTTTCTACCACTGAAGACCCCTGAGACAGGATGAGCGTAGGGGATCTTTACAAGAGCCCTGTGTAGAATAAGTGGTAAACGGTGGTGTTTGGCTTCCTTTGGGGTTCATTGCAGCAGCCCCCTCACCGGGGCTAACTTTTCATGTGATGGATAATTTTAATTTGTGCAGCAGATGATGTACACCCCACGGGTGAGTGTTACAGGTAACAGTACCCATGGAAGGGTGGCTCTCTGCTGCAATTGGAGAACAATAGTGGAACTGAACAGGGTGCAGGCTCCCTCGTTGATTCTGCTGTTGCATTGTTAACAACATGATAATCTTTTTAGCTGCTCAGTCTCTCCCGCTGGTGATTGCTAAATGTAGTTGCTTATGTACAAGCAAGCTCAAACAATAGAAAATATATGAAATATGAACCCTTTCTTTGTGCTGGGGTGGGAACATTCATCTTGCTGTGGGGAGGAATGTTCACCTCACACTTCCGAACATTGTGTTCAGCAGATGAGCTGTTTCCTCCTCCTCCTTCAGGTTTTGGTCTCCACTGGGGACAGAGCTGAGGCCATGCTTAGATGGGCTGTTAGAGTAATTATCCAAATGAACAGGCATGGCTTTAAAGATGCTGTTGTGTGATTTTATTGTTATTGAGTGGAGCTGGTGGAAATTGGCTTGGTTCTTGTTTTGTTTTTCCATAGTTCAGTCTATTGACATGTAGATGAGTGAGAGTCACATTGGGAAAGAGCTGCTTTTTGACTCTAGTCGTGTCCCCAGTTGGGAGAAGACTGAAGAATGCAAGGGAACCTAAAAAAAAATCCCAGAGCTGACAGCCTCCAGTCAAGCAGCGTGTTTGCAAAGATGATGGAAATTTCCGTGTGGCTACTGAATTTTATCTCTGCTGGGTGACTCTGTCACTCTGTTAAATGGCTGAGAGAAACCTCCTTGTACAGGCATGGGCATAATTTTACACATCCTAAGGTAAAGAGAGTAAATGATGGAGAAACATTGTTCTTAAACAGTTGTTCTCAGCCCAAATTCATGGAAACTTTAACAACAAAACAAATACAAACCCTTTTTTGTTTTTTAAGAAGAAGCTCTTAAAATAGAGATGAGGTTAAAAGGAGACTGTGTCTAATTTTGTTAGCGTTGTGGTCCTAATTTGTCGCTTCTGGTGACTTGAATTCCTCACAAATTGCTGGTTTGCCTGCAGATCTGTAATTCCCGCATGCTGTAATTTTGCCTTTAGAGATGTTGGCCACGGACAGCTCTCTCTTTCTGAGCTGGAATTTTGAACGCTTTAAACTCTTCAGTATGATCTTCCTCTGTTTGGTGGAGGGGGAGGCTCCTGCCTTGCAGGGAGGATGAGCAGCTCTGGGTTTGCTGGGACAGAAGGCCCTGGGGAGGCCGTGAGGATGAGCAGGGGCGTGGGAGGTGCCTGCAGTGAGTGTGGAGGTGGCCCTGGGTTGTGTGTTGGCTGTAAAGTTTGTACCCTTTGGAAAGCAGTGTAATCATCCGGCAAAAGGGTGTGCTGGAGAAACACGCTGTCCTCTTCCTGGATACCTCTTCATGTGAGATCAAGATACTGCGGGAACAATTCTGAGGCATTTGTTATGGAAAATCCAAGAATTTTCCAAATAATGTACCCTGCTCTTTAATTCCTATCAGCTGCTGGAAGGGTCAGCTGTTGCTGCGAGCCTTTGGCTGATTTGAAATCACTAGCTACATGCTTTGAGGTTCAGCTAGCACCCAGTCTCTTCATTTTATGCCATATGTTTAACTGTTATGTCATAAAAAGTGAAAGAATATATCATTTTTTATCGAATCTCAGCACTTGAAATGCTGACACAAAAGGAGAAATGGATATGAGTTGCACTTTGATCTGGTTTTCAGTTTTTCATCATTTCAGTTGGATTTCATCTTGGTTTTGTTGTTTTTGTTGTTGAGTTTGGGTTTTGGTTAGGAGTCCAAAGAAATTTAACCTTACTCTTTGTTGTTTGCTTTTTACATCAGTTTTCTCCTCTTGGCATTTCCAGTTGTTATGACTGTTACTACTTTCATAGCCAAAGTATGGATCTCTCAAGTAAGAGGACATGAGAAGTAAATGCAATTAACCAACTATTCACATCTTCAGGGGCTTATGAGGTAACTGAAGCTGTGGATGGAGGTCAGTCTCAAAGTACAAAGATACTTTCAGCTCCAGATATTTTTACTTTTCTGCTCAGCTCTAAAATTTACTGAAGTCCTGTTGCTTACTAAAGTAGTCGTGGATGTGTCTTAAATCTGAAATGCCTGGGGAAGGGTCTTTGGTTATACAGTAATTATGTACTATTTCCATTTACACTTAGGAATTGCAGCTGAGGGCACTGCCATGCTGGTTATGTCAGGGGACTGCAGCTCTGCTTAGCACGTGGATCACCTGTGCCATAGGTATGGGCACGGATTCCTTCACTGGCTTTTCCTTACCTCAATCTCTCTGCTCCTGGCAGCCCTCAGTGATAAGGCTGACCATCTTTATCTGCCTCTCAACAAACTAATGGGCGTTTATGTTGTGTAACGTGAAGCAGAATATGGGCCTGCAGTGTTCTCTTGTGCAGGCCCAGGGACGGAGAGAAGGCAAAACCACATGCTGGAATTTTATGAAAGAAGAGTGTGTAATTTAAGCAAAATGCTTTACTTGATAGGCTGCAACCATTTATTTTTCAAATGTGCTGTGAAATGTTAGTAGTGGGTTTCTCTAAAGACGTCTGATTGTGAAGGAGGAATGTTTATTTTGGGTTGAAAAATTTCAGAAAGGAAAGAATATGCATGTCTTGATCAAAGTTGAGTAATGTCAAGTTTGTAAGGAAAATAGCTGGGCTCAAGTCTCTTCATGTTAGTGTGAATACAGGGCAGCTGCAGAGTGTTTGTACTGTGAGATCTAGATTTTACTATTTCTTTTCTTATGTTAGGATAAATGCACGAAGGGACAGAGAGCTCAGGCTTGGTTTTGGGCACTGCCGTGAGGTTTTGCTGTTTGTATTACCACAGAGCCCACAGGAGGGGATCCCACTGCAGAAGTCACTGTGCTCTTCAGCTGCTGCATCCCGACAGTGGCGCTGGCAGCAGGACAGCAAGGGTAGAAAGGAGAGAGGGGCGGCTCAGTCACGTCAGGGTCCTTCAGCAGGCACACACGGGGTACACAGGTGGCCCTTCTTCCAGGGAGACCATTCTTCAGACCTGCTGTATGATAACTCAGCACAGCCTCTCTGGCTTTGCTTTCCCACCTAGCACAGCAAGGCTCTCTGGCACATAAAAACACCTCCCAAACAACCAGCACTCACAGCGACCCTCTAAGTTAGTTGTTTATCATTAATACTGTAGTGTTGGTGATGATGCTGATGTCTGCCCTGTGCTTGGAAACTGGGAGCAGCAACCAGAGGGAGTCGATCCTGAAATGGCTTCTCAGAGAAACGGAGGTATCTGTCATCTACCTGCTCCAGTTGTTTACAGGCTGCTCGAAAAGCACTGCTGCTCCCCTCCTGTTGTTTGGCAGGGCCTTCCAGTGCTCCTGCAAATGACGAGGCAGTTAATTTGTGAATGAGTTGACTTGCATGCCTGATTTTCTTTCACACCTCTTGTTTGCAGCTGATGGAAGTGTGCATTAAAACATGAAGCTTTCCCTGCTTACCCTGAGAGAGTGAGTGTATGTGTGTGAAAGGGAGAAAGTGGGCCAGGGCTGTAAGTAAAAATATGTTGATGGAGGGCTTTTAAATACCTGTACTGTGACAGAAATTGATGGGTTTCAGAACATACCAGTTGGTATAAAGGACTTGAAGAGGAAATTGATGCAACTCAGCACACTTTAGGAGGCTCTAGAACCAGCCTGTACCTAGCTGGAGCAATGGAGGTGAGGTTTAGGACATGCTTCAGCTAGAATAATTTGTTTGGTCATTTCTGAAGGCTTTCTGGAATATTTGTAGGCAGGAGCATTGTTAATTTTGAGTTATAAGGCAAATCAGTCATTGTTTTCTGCAGGGAGGGGAAAGTAATGGAAAAACACACATTCTCCTTTCTCTTCTCTTTCCCTTCCAGGTGATTTTGCTCCCTCTCTACTCTGGGCATGGCCACACAAGTAGTTGCTTTGGCAGGTGACTCGGGGAGCAGCAGTAAGAGGATCAGGGCAGGGCAGGTTTCTGGGAATAAGCAGCTGATAAGCAAAGTACTGGGACACTGTGCTGATCAGATAGAGAAAGATTAGGCAATTAAATTTTTGTGGAGGCAAAACCCCAGACAATGTCCTTAAGCCATGGTAGTATTTTGTTACCAAAGCAAAAGGCAGAGGGTTTTATTTACTTGTAGCTCTACAGACGCAGGGTCTGTTTTGCAGCAGTTATATAATGAGAAAGGGCATTGAGTTGATCAGCATAGAACCACAGACTCATTTAGGTTGGGAAAGACCTCCAAGATGGAGTCCAACCATTTCCCCAGCACTGCCAAGGCCATCATTAACCCATGTCCCCAAGGGCCACATCCTCACATCTATTAAATCCCTCTGGGGATGGTAACTCCACCACTGTCCCGGGCAGCTGTGCCAGGGCTGGACAACCCTTTCAGTGAAGACATTTTTCCTAATATCCAACCTAAACCTCCGGATACCTGTCAGAGGGACAGCAATTATGCATTGTTTTCTTGTATTCTCCTTTCATTTGTGTCTCTATTAACCTGTGGCCTTGTTGTCTTATGTCTGAGCAAGATTTTGTGTCAGGAATCATCATTTTTCTGTTTGCAAAAAAATAAAAATATGGTGCTGATGTCTGATGGAAATTTACACCCTACAGATAATAATTGCCACCGTGGCCACAATAATGAGTAGACCTTTCAACTTTGCTATAAAACTTAGAGATAAATAGCCTTTGGGTGTGACCAAGTTGTATTCTGGATTTGAAGCCTGTTTTTTTTCCTGTTTGGGGGATTTTTTGTACAACCATATGGGGTTGTAGAGCTTAGTCTTAAAGCGTTTGGTAACAGCTGTTAGGAGAATGCCAAATCTCACAGGAGATGGCATTTCTTAAATCCTACTTCTCTAAAAATTGGGGCTGGTTCTGTAAGTGTTTCCTTGGAAAGCCATGGCATGAGGCAGCGTGTGTGCTGCTGTCAGATGGAAACTAGAACACAACAGATGTTTGCTGGTGACTCAGGAAAGATTTGCCTTATGTGGAACTTCTGTGAAGCTTCTGCTTTCCTTGCTGAAGTGGGGAGGTTTCTCAGGGAATCATAGAATTGTTTAGATTGGAAAAGACCTTTAAGATCATCGGGCCCAACTGTTTCCCCAGCACTGCCAAGACCACCATGTCCCCAAGTGCCACATCTACAGATGACTCAATCTACCTTTATTAACATCATTCATTCAGTTCCATTTTCAAATTCATCTTACCCTGAGTTGGCCCATTTTCCTAAAATTTGCTGTAAAAATAAGTACTTAAAAATTATATAAGCATGAAGTTTACTAGAAAGTATGTAGCAGGGAATCAAGAAATCCTTTGCATATGTTTAAATAGTGTGCAGTGTGGCTGCCAGTAGGCTTCGACTATTTTGTTGATGCTGTTGCTCCATCCCAGCAGAAGTCTCATTCCAGCTGCGCATGCGAAGGGTGTAAATATCGGAACTAGCAATTTTCCTCAAGCATTTTCTTTGCATTTGAATGGAGCACAGGAAAAAAGCATCTGATCTGACAAGCAAACCTGATGATAGCTCCAGGAAAGCAGTTTTTTGTTTTTGTTTTCAAAGCAATTTCTGCAGTTTTTTCCCACTTCTCTATTGCACCATTTAGCTGAATGGTGATATATTCTGCCCCCAGCACACAGCAGGAACCTTAAGTCTATAGATATTTTATGCAGTCTTTTCTTTTTGCAGTCTCCTAGGGTGGTGTGCCTGAGGTGAATATTTTTTCCTCCCCTCTCCCCAAAAATGGCATTAATAACAATATAAAAAGGAGGAAATGATACAAAAAAGAAGGTAGGAGTAGGATGGAGTGTGTCTGCATTTGACAAATGTCTTTGTCATTTCTAACACCTGAATTTTTAACATCTAATGTCTGTTGTCCCTAAATATCTGCAGTCCTCCTCTGGGCCCTTAGTGCATCAGAAGAGAGGGAACAGCAGTTTGTGACCCCAATGTGACGAGATGAATTAATGTCGTTCTCTGAAATTACAGGTCATTTAAAATGCATTAATTGCAAGAGATTTCTCAGTCTCTGCCACTGAAGATATCGAGCTGTATTTTCTTACCTGTGGCAGGCACTGATAGGGACACAGCTAAGTCAAGAAAGAAACTGAAAGTCAGTTCCAGGTTGGAAAAGGTTGTGTGTGTGTTTTTAAATAATGGCCATGTAAAAGTCAAACTTCTGATCATGTTTCCAAACATAGAAGGAGAACCTGCTCTATTTGGTTTCAGTTTCAGTGTGCAAGGAGCAGCTGTGATTCCTCAGTGTCAGCTCCATCACAAAGTGGGAGCAAAATGAGCAGGAGACAAAACAAAAATCAAATCCATTGCGTGGGAATTTGAGTTGACATGAAAGGCAAGTTTCTTCATTTTGGGAGGAGCAGCCCAGGTTCCTAGTAGCAGAAAAAAAAAAGTTAAACAGATTTAGGGAACAATTTTTCGGAATATATAATATATATCCTGCAGTCCTAGTAAATATAGGATTTTAGGATTTGATTATACTTACATGTAAAAATTTCTCATGGTTAAAGCAGTGCCTCGAGGAAAGACAGATGGTAACTCTTTCCCAGCCCAACTTCTGTACTGAATAAATGGGTGACTGTCATCCTTCTGGCTACTAGCAGTTATATATATTAGGAGGCTGATAATTTTCCATATGTTTGCTCCATCTTGGATTCCATGCAACAAGTGCAGCACTGTGATAAGTATTTAAAAGCAATAGATACATGATAGGCACCTCTCCAACCAGTTTTGTTCTCTGTCCAACTTTTCCAGAACAACCAGCTATGTGACAGTTCCTCAAAACTGCATCAATTTCCTTGAGGATCACCAGGTGCCCTCCAAGCATGCCATGGGTATTTCAAGCAAGGTGTTAGTAAGACTCATTTCCTAGCAGATTGCTGTTCCAGGTTTATCTATGCATTAGCACAAATTATTTTCCCTTTGGTAACTTCTAGTTTTCCATACATATTTTTTGATCCTTATTAAATTTAAGTCTGTGGTTGGGGATTGCAGGAGTCTGAAGAAGTATGAACAAGACTTTCAAGGTGATCTACTTGTGAGTTTGTGTTCCTTATTACCATTGCTGTAATGAACAGGTGCCTTATGGAATGAGAAGAAGTAGCACAAAGAGCAGTTTTTTATTTTTCTAAGATTGCATGGCAGATAAAGAAAGCCTATTGGTTTGCTTCCTTTTCCAAACCCCTTGCATTTGGTCCTTCCTCACTTCCACTTTCCCTTCCCTGCCAAACCAGGTGGAGCACAAGGGAATGTGCAGCTTCTCAGTTGTGCAAAAAGCACTTCCAGGCTTGCCAGAGAGAGAAAGAAATTGGATGACATAGATGGAATTCTCTTTTGTTTGATTTCCTTCCTCTCATTGCTGCTGTCATGAACATGTGAAAATTACCTCTAGCAAAACACTTAAGCTGAGATATAATCTGCCAAGGGAATTTGGGCATACAGTACCTGCTTAAAATAACAATAAATTAGACAGTTGGATGCCTTATTCTCAGTGCAGCTTTGAAAGTCTCTGACTTTAAGTATAATTACAAATAAGATTTAAACAATGTCATTATTTATACAAGCTTGCTATGAGTCATGAATTGCATCTTTCCAAATTAATGAAAAGATTAATTTTCCTCTTGTTTTCATTTCCATCATCCCCAATACCTTGCGGGGGAGAGCTTACGGAATAAACTGCTTCTGGGGCCCTGGCTGGAAACCATTCCAGTGCGGAGGCTGGCCAGGAATGCTGCAGCTCCCTGGGCAGAGTGCGTCCCTCCTGGGGGCACCGGGCTGCGTGTTCAGGCCTGCTCACGGATCTGCTGGCTTTGGGTGGCACTCACGGCGGGCTGTTGGACTGACTTGAAAGCTCCCTCGCTAGCTTGGCTTCGGCCTGTTTGAAAACAAAGCTTTTTGTGCTGGGGCAGCTCACCTGTCTATCTTGTCAGGTCCTCGTGGATTTACCTGCCGCCCATATGTGCTCAAACATGTTCAGTGGAATCTGCACCACGGTGTGTTCTGCACTGCTCTCCGGAGCAAACTCCTCATCCAGCACAGAGGGACTGATGTGAGCAGTGGTCAGCAGGTGCTCTACAGCCCAGAAAATTCCTCATGGGGGTACTTGGAGCCAGGCATGATTCCAGCCAGTGTCAGGAGCAGGATAAAATCTGTGGGACGTGCCAGACTTAGGCACGCTCTTAAGCCTGCTCTCCGCCTCCAACATGCATCCGCCACAGCAGAATGCTTGACATAGAGTTTCTTATATCCAACAATCACTTTATCTGATGGTATCAAGAGTTGGAGATGTTGGAATGATGAAAGATGGCTCAGAGTTTGGAGGACTTCCTGAATCCTCATTTACTGTAAATTTACTGACCACACAAGCATTTTGCAATACTGTGCGTTGCCTTCAATACCCAAGCAGCACTGAGGCCTGTTTTCCCTTTTGCTTCAGATTGGCACTGTTTTTACTTCCTCTCTTCTGTATTACGCAGCATTCTAATGGGCACACAACCCAGGTGCTGTATTTTCTGCTTAATGTCTAACTCAAGAATAAATGAACGAAAGGATTGACATGCTTCCTGAAAGAAGTGCCTTTGATACCAGTGACTGAAGTGTAGGACCAGTGTGTGGATTACTCACTGTCCAGATTTAGGACTGAGTTGCCTTTTAGTTTTGAAATGAATCTTTTCTTTTTCTTCTCTTAGTGAGAAAGCAAGTTCACAGGACACCAACAGGCTTCTTCACCGAAGCTCTGCCTGTTGTGTTCCATTTGGTGGCTAAGTATGTTCTTCCTGACCCCATCTCTTCAGCTGTTGAGGTATTTCTATGGAAAAGAAGGGTGTGGGTAGGCAGGGCAAGATTCTGTTTGCTTTATTTCGGTGTTAGTCCCTTGTGTGCAGCACCTGTGACTGATCTTGATTACCTCTGAAGATTTAACAGCTCTCCACTTCTTACATAACATCCTGAGATAAAGAATTGGAGCTAGGGACTACCGCAAAAGCCAGCCACCAAAGCTGTGTGGTGTTTTATCCTACTAAATGTCTGACAGCGTTGATTAACAGAAGAGAGACTTGTAAGAGACAAGGGATAATGCACACACTTCCAAGTTTACAGATGCCGTGGAATAATACTGCTGGTTTGCTTCTGTGTGGAGAGGAGGAGCTGCTGTGGCTCACTCTGGACCTGTAATGCAGATGGCTGTTCTGAAACAGGAAAGTCACTATGGGAGAGAATGTGGAATAGAAAATAAAAGACCTTCAATTCCAGTAAATGAAGACATGAATTGCAATGGAAGCAGTTTCTTTTAAACAGAGGGTATTTTATAAGCTGGTCTCTCTCTGGGTTATTCATTAATCCCCTCCTCCCTAACCGTTTGAATCCACTGGCAATTTTGGCCACACTTGAAGCAAGACTTCTCCGCGATACAATATTGCTGGAGGTTTCATAGACATTTGGAGCCAGGGAAAGGAGGGAATCTCTGTAACATGAGCTTAATGTTTATGAGATATGAGAGAAACCACAAAGACAAAAGATTTTGAATATCCACCACCTCTGAAAAAGCTTGCAGATTGCTGTCTCAAGCATAAAGCCATAGAAAAACAGGGATCATTAGTTCTACTTTTAGGAAATAACCTTTTGCTATAAACTTGCTGTGAACTGGCTTGTGGGACCTTGCCAAGGCTTTCTTTGAAAAAGATGTGGGCTTCTCTGAGCCCTGTACTGTGGTTAGCTCCTGATCTAGTGATTACCTGTCCTGACTCCAAGGTGCACCTGTCATTAAGGAATTAATGCACATTTCATGAGCAGAAGCTGAACAAATTAGAGCCTTTTGCTGTTTATAGTTAAGGGGTGAAACTCCTTTAGCTGTATTGCAGTGTCTCCTGAAACAAGTGGAGACTATGTCCTTTATTTCTTCTATTGCGTTGTTAATTATCACAAATTAAGGTGTAGGTGACTTGCTGACAGCAATTTTCAAAAATCTGACTCTTGAGAAATGAAGGGTTCAATACCATCCTATTTTTTTAAAACCTGAAAACTTTCTATGCAAGGTGGAAGCAAAGAGTTTGTGTGTCCTGGAAAGAAAGTGCAGTTAATATTTTTTTCCCAGATTCCTGTACTCATCTATTTTTTAAGCAATTCATTACTGAATGCCCCAAGGGATATTTCTTGAAATTTGGTATCACAATGAAGTTAGAGTTAGAACTGTATTTGTCACTGGGTGATGTTGAATTTAAGTTTGCCATTCATTGAGGGGCTGCAGCATGTCCAGAGAAGGGCAACAGAGCTGGGGAAGGGTCTGGAGAGTGAGTCCTACGAGGAGGGGCTGAGGGAGCTGGGAAAGGGGCTCAGCCTGGAGCAAAGGAGGCTCAGGGGGGCCCTTGTGGCTCTGCACAAGTCCCTGACAGGAGGGGGCAGCCGGGGGGTCGGGCTCTGCTCGCAGGGAACAGGGACAGGACAAGAGGAAACAGCCTCGAGTTGCACCAGGGGAGATTCAGGCTGGACATCAGGAGGAGTTTCCCCATGGGAAGGGGTGCTCAGGCATTGGAAGGGGCTGCCCAGGGAGGCTGGGGAGTCACCATCCCTGGAGGTGCCCAAGGAATGACTGCAGGTGGCACTCAGCGCTCTGGGCTGAGTGACCAGGTGGGAATCACACTCATGGATTCCATGATCCGGGATGTCTTTTCCATCCTCAGTGATTCTGCGATCTCTGGGACACTCTTAGCATGCGGGAGAAGCAAGGATTGATCTGTGGCAGAGGAGGAAGGCAGCTCCGGGGGAGAGCAGCCCAGGCTGAGGCTTGGGTCTCTCTCTGGGCTGTGCTGCTCCGTTAGATGTGATCTCAGATGTATCACTTTGCCTTTCCCTGTGTCCTTTGCCCCATATTTGAACAGGCAAAGATACTAACCTAAATGAGAAATACTTGGTACTTCCTATGGCAAAATCACTGTAGAAGAGATGTTTCCATTTGCACAAGTTTTTGTTAAATATCCCAGTGCTTGTTAATACAATTTCAATGCAATGTTTCCCACTATGACTATGCTCACTATGGTGTGTTTAGCCACAGGAAATGTTTCCTTTTCTTCAGTCCTGGTTTTCCCTTCAGAGTGGCAGTAAACTTTTGGTTCCTTGTTTTGCCTCACAACAGTAAAAACACAGGCAGGCCTATCATATTACAGACAGTGGCTACTGTGAAATCAGACCTTCGATCAAAGGCCTTTATGTCTGCAGTATCAGAAGCTCAGCAGCCTTTATCACATACCCACCATCTACAAATAAAATTTGAACGTGGAAAGTGGTTCAAATGGGTCTGCTTTACCAACAGAGAAATAAAAGCTGGCCTAAATCAGACAGACTCTCCGCTAATAACAGCAACAACAATGTTCCTGTCTGGTTTTTATTTGGGATGCACATCTTATAATTAATCTTCCTTCTCCTAATTTCCCTTTCATCTGGGGCTCTTCCAAGCACTTCATAAGAACATAATAACCAAGTCCAACTGTATCTGTGACACACATGATTATTGTTATTATCTTCATTAGGCTAATGCAGACTCAGAAATTCTGCATGATCAAGTAACATACCCAAGGTTAAATAGTGATGTAGTGTCAGGACTGAGAACAGAGCAGCCCTGTCTCCTAATTCAGGGTGGAATTCAGGTTTTGCTGTGTCATCTAGGAGTGTGTATCACTGTCCTGTTACCACAGCCCTTCTCATGGAGGTCCTGTGGCAGTGCAGCTTGGCAAAATCAAAAACCTTGCTGTGAAGGATGTTTTAGCTCCAGAAACTGCTGCAACTTGCACTGAATAAAACACCCGGGATGTACAACAGGACAAACTATTTTTGTGCCGTGAGGACTTCCTGGTCTCACTGTAGCCACATGCCCACACCACTGACACCTTGCAGTTCTGGAGAAGCCCTCGCTGTCATGCTTATTTCAGTGTCCCCTATTCTCACCTAAATACACACTCTCATGCAGGTATAAGGTTTGATCCATAGATTTTTGCTGTATCAGCTATGGACCTATTGTAGAACACAGTAAATTCTTTACTAGATCATTTTAAGAAGCTAGACTGATGCATTTAATTATCTCCTGTGATAACTCCAAAGCTGGTTTCTTTTCTCTAATAGTGCTGTGGGTAAGCTGTGGGTTCCTTAACAAGCTTTTGTGCCCTACACAGATCTTTGAATACCTGTGTGCTCTTACTAATTACCTGTACAAAGCCACTTGCTTTGTCAGTGAGATGAATTTAAAGACACTTTGCTTAGAATAACTAATGGAAAGTTGGGCACCATGCTCAATCGTGACCTGGCACAGCTTGACCAGGACCTAGAATGAAATAAAAGCACTCAGTGTTTTTCTGTGGGAGATAAATGCATGTGAGGAGTATCACATTGCTTTGTGCTCAGGGAAAGGTGTTTTAATCTGTGGGAGATGTTGGAGCGGGCAGTGACAGAAGGGCATCTCCACTCATACACACATTTTTAAATGCCCATGGTTAGAGCCCTGCACTGGCTGCTTTAAACACTTGTGGCAGAAAGCTCAAGGGGGTTCCAGAAACCAACATTGGCAGTGTGTAGGAATGTACCCCCAAGCCTCATCTGTGGGAAAAACATCTCCCTCAGAGCATGTGAGGACAAAACAGGACCTTTTGATTTATTTACATCATGCACATAGTAGGATCCTTGCAGGTCAGTGCACTTGTGATGAGAGTTCCCCAAATGAATACCAGAATGGAGAGAAGGAATAGGAGGAAGGGAATGTGTGCTGGATATGAGAAGCTGCTGTAGGCATCATAGTGCCCTCCAGATCAGGGTGGGTGAGGGGACCCCAAAAGTCCTAATAATAGTGCTCTGGAGATAACAGGGAAAGGAAGCATTGTGTTATGGTGGCCTTGGAGCAGCTTTATCCTCCCGTCTTATCCTCCCTTCTACCCTCCCTCTTATGGACACCGGCTGAGAGAGTTGGGCTTGTTCAGCCTGAGGAAGGGAATGTGCAGGGGAGACCTCAGAGCCCCTTCCAGGGCCTAAAGGGACTCCAGCAGAGCTGGAGGGGGACTTTGGACAAGGGCCTGGAGTGACAGGACAAGGGGGAAAGGCTTCCCACTGCCAGAGGGCAGGGATAGATGGGATATTGGGAAGAGATTCTTCCCTGTGAGGGTGGTCAGGCACAGGGTGCCCAGAGCAGCTGTGGCTGCCCCATCCCTGGAAGTGCTCAAGGCTAGCCTGAACAGGGCTTGGAGCAACCTGGGATAGTGGAAGGTGTCCCTGCCCATGGCAGGTGTTTGGAACAAGATGAGCTTTAACATCCATTCCAAGCTAAACCATTCCATGATTCTTTATGCAGGATGACAGATACATGAACCTACTTGCCATGTTCACCAGCAGAGTCTCAGGGGTGTTTAAAGCATATGTCTAAGAGTAAAGGCTATTCTGGGATTACTAAAGTTAGGGTAAGTATTTTTATCTGTGTCCAAAAGCTTTTTCATCTGTAATTTTACACAATGTTTAGGTAGCTACTTGAAATAGTAGGGCTTTGGGTTCTTTTACAGATTTCCTGTTGTCTTAAAAGTGGGTGGCAGCACCAAGTTTGCATCACAGTTTTATCCAGATTTTAATCTGTGGAAGAGATGCTATGGACAATTCCAGCTTTTCCTGCTTGTGCACTTAAAGCCTTATGAGCATGTCCAGATTTAGGTCACAGAGGGAGATTTGTGTAGTGGACACCAATGTTGCACATTCACTTGTGAAAATCAGTGTGCAGGAGCACTGCAGATGTGCTCTTATACCCCTGTACTGGCATGAGGTTGATGACAAGAAGTCTTTGTTATCTCAGGACCATGACAGTGGATGTTTTGGTTTTTGACTGAGAAATCTGACAGTCGTGCACTGCAGAAACCTGCCCAGAATGTGCCTGACATTCCCCAGTGGGCTGCTTTGCTCCTGGCTGCTGCTCTTCTGCAGATCGCTCTGTACACGGTACCTCTGCATCTGGCATCTCCTTTGAATTTTGTAAAACATTCTTTGTGGTAAAAAAGAATAGGGAGCTCCTTACAATTACATACAATCTACCAATGTGCCCTGGACAGCTTGTGATGTTCCAAAATAGCTCCGAGGCATTGCCAAGCAGAAGCAAAATGCAAATGAGAGATGAGATGCAGTCACTTGGAAGTATGTCCAATCTGAGTGCACATTTCTACAGATTTGATAGAAATCTTCTTTACTGGAGAAATTAGCTGTCATCTGCTGTAAATCATCAGTCACTAATTACCCCAGTTGTTCACTCAGTCTCCTGTGTCACAGAAATGTGCATGGCTGTAGGAGAGAAGGAAGTGGGTAAAAGCCCCTCACTTGCTGGAGTGTGGAACTAGAGAACACTGAGGCTTTCTTCCTTTCACCTTCAAAACCTTGAAATTTGCGGGTTTTTGTCTCTCTGATTTTTTTAGTTTAACAGTTTGAATAGAATTTTATTACTGTGAAGTAATATCGATGAGCTCCAGAGACATAGCTGCTTGTACATAGAAGTGCATGTAATAGCCCAGGCCTTTTGGTGGGATTTGTGCTCCCAACCTGCCTGAAAACCTCAAATCCAACAGGTGTTGTGTCAGAAGGTGTAACAGAGCAAGTTCTCATGGTCTGTGTGAGTGAGGTGGCAGCAAAGTGGTTGTGCTTGCACAGACTTAGGTTCAGAACTGTTACCCTCATGCCATGCGCACCATTAGTTCTCAGTTTAGTGCTGTTAAAATATTTGCATGTGCTTTGACTGGTTCCAAGTGATTAATACCCACCTATTTACTTGATAAGGCAGTATCAAGCATTCAGTAGAATGTGGTAATATGCTTCCAAAGCATTTGGTTAAAATATATACTTTTATAAAAGTAAAGGCATCAGATTGATTCTGACAACAAGAGCCCAATCATTATGTATTGTCTCTAACTCATAAATGTCTCTTTCCTTTCTTGATTTTATCTAGTCAGAAAAAGATGAGGTTAGAACAGTGAAGTCCATAACCACATCTACACAAAGCCAGCAAAAATCTCCAAAATTTTTCCAAAAAGAGATTTTGTAGATACTTATTTTAATTTCCTTGCAATTTGTGGCTCATGCCAGTTTCCTGACTCATCGTCACCCCGGTATGGTGATAAGACAAGTTTTCCAATAAGGAAAACAAGGGAGCAGTGAGTCATTGGCTGAATTCATATGCACTTGATTTGCTCTATCATTATCCGTACTGGTTTTATTTATTTTAATTAGTTCATATACAAAGTCTCTGTTTCACTGCATGAATTAGCTCAACTTGTTAGTCTTGTCTAAAGATTAGAAAGGCAGAAGACAAGTAGAGCTTTTGGTAGCAGGCCCAATTTTTGCTGTTACAGAATCCACGAGGAGAATGTGAATTGGGGGAGTATCTGATTTTTCTGAGATTTAAATAATTTAAATAATAACATTATTTTTCGAGGCTCTCCTCTTTGATGTGAAAATCTGGTAAGGCTGCTGCTTAGATCTAAAATGTCCCAAGAGCAGTTTTTCCGTTGCTAAAGATTGTGTTTCATTCTATATTTGAGCAGAGGTGTTTGCATGAGATAAACCCAGAAATTTGGTCTAAACTGAGTCCTGAGCTAGAGATGCTGAGTGTGGGAGAAAGGTCTGACCAGCATTGTCTGAAAACTGTTAATGATTCCTGCCCTTTCAGATAACTAATATAAACCTCAGCTATTACTTCAATTTCTGTTGGTTTTTCAGATTTGTAAGAGCTTCTGATTTTTCCCATTCCACATAAAGGAGCTGTTCCAAGTCTCAATGAGTAAGTTGGGTTTTAAGTTCAGGTCTAGGTGCCAATTCATTTTAGTCTGTGCTTTGAGCCAAATCCTGTCATTTATCTCTAATTGAAGTCTTCCCTTGGCTTGCAGGAACTGCCAGGCTGATTAAGATAGGCTAAGCAGGAGTCTGCAAGTGAGATGAGGCAGGGGTGAAATTAGGAATCTCCTTGCAGGGAGCTGTGTCCCGGGTGGAGAGGAGAGTGAAGCGACAGTGAGCTTCTCCTCAGATTTGGCACATATCACTTTCCAGTTTTACTGCTGAGAGCTGTTGTTGCAATGGGTCATAAATGGAAAATCTTCCATGTTTTGGAATTTATTTAAGCTCTTTGGTTCATGCTGGCCGAGTGTCACTTGTTCCCTGTTTGACAAGGACATCCTTCCCAGCCAGAGTCCTGGGAACAGACCTACACTGTAATTAAGAAGATGAAGGATTTGATTAGGGTGTGAGTTTACCAATGAGGCATCCATCATTTGGCGAACATGGTTCCATTCAAACTCCTATTTGTTTTGTTTTGTTTTGTTTTTTAATCCCAGCAGGACTGGCTGTCCTGTGCTGCCTTCCCTAGATGCTCTGACCCTGTGTTAATGGTGCCTTGTGCTAATCAATTCTACACATGATGAACTTTTTTTATCTCCTCCCAGTCTTGCAGGCAATTTTGTGCTCAGACTTTGCATACCACATTACAGTGGAGTTTGAGCTGTGTTAGAGAAACCATCATTCATTACTGCCAGAGTGAGAAGTTGCTTTTTTAATATACTTCTTCTCCATGTTCTTGGTTAATTGCATTCCTTATTTTTTATTCCTAATGCTTAATTACTTGTTACATGCCATGCAGGTAAGCCAGTAGCCTTTGGGAATGAATGAGTGAATGAATAGCTCAGATACTTTCCTACTGATACTATAATAATGACAAAAACAGTGAATGGAAAGAGTGGGTGTGACAGGTGGTGTGAGTCTCCGAGGATAACACTGGTTTTGATTCAGAATAGGAATGTCACCTCAGACAGACATTTTTATTTCATTTCCCAAGCAGTAGTGTGTGCTTTACAGAGCTCACAGCACCTGTCCTGCCAAAAACCCACTGCAAGTGCTGCTTGGAGTGAACAGCAATTCCTCTGCCGTGTCCTGACACTCCAATGCCGTCATCTGAGACGAGCCTCCACCCCATCACCTTCTGCAGGCAGTGGGAGGCTCTCAGTGCCTCTGAAGGCTTTGAACTCTCACACTTCTCGGGGGTTTTGTTAGGAAATGGCTGGAGCTGTGTCAGGGGAGGTTTATGCTGGATATCAGGGAAAGGTTCTTCCCCCAGAGGGTGCTGGGGCACTGCCCAGGCTCCCCAGGGAATGGTTGTGGCCCCAAGATTGGCAGAGCTCCAGCAGTGGTTGGACAACGCTCTCAGGCACAGGGTGGGATTGTTGGGGTGTCCATGCAGGGCCAGGAGCTGGACTGGATGATCCCTGTGGGTTCCTTCCAGCTCAGGAAATTCTGTGATTCTATTCTGTGACTTTTAAGCAACTGTTTCATGTCCTGTGAATGACATCACAACCCTGGCTAACTCTGATCTTCAGCTCAAGCTGCTGTGATTGTCTCTTCCCAGCACTCTATTACTCAGGGAAACCCCTTCCTAAGCACGCCGCTGTGGGTGTTGGCAGTTGCTTTTCAGTGCTTTCTAGGTCACAAGTTTCATGCATTCCAGTGTGAGCAGATCTTAGGAAACCCTTGTTTTGATTTGTCTTAATTGCTGGGTTTGTTTTGTTTGTTTCTTTTTAATCCTGCAACATTATTTCAAAACCGAAGACTGTTTCACCAGTGTGTATTGTCATGTCATGCAACAGTGGAAACTAGTTTTGCAGAAGGAAAGTCGGTGTTTATGTCCTAAGGAAGCTCCTGCCAATGTTTTCAAGCCAGATGTCACCAGGCGTTTATCAGTACTTGCAGAGCAGGCAGGGAATGCTTTCAGGGCAGTCCAAAGAAGGTGGTACTGCGTTTATATTCTAGACTTGCTAGTTCTGGCAGCAGTGGGAATTTATCTTGAGGTACAAATATCAGCAGGGCTACCACGGTGGTTTTCTGCAGCTGAATATTTAAATAGGGCGCAAATTGTGACGCTGGTGTTTAATAGCTGGTGGGTGGCTGAGCTGAAGCAGCTCGTTTGAAGCTCAGGGATCGGTGTGTGAACTGCTGTCACACCTTGGGGTTGCAGAGAAGATATAATCACAGAGACCTCAGAATAAACTTCTCTCCACCTAATCTTTTCACATGCCTCTGAAGAGACAGGTGTGTGCACCACTCCTCTGCCTCCTTAAGGGTTTATTTGAAAGAGGTTGAATATGGCTGCGGGCATGAGGAAGAGCCTGATGGGAGGAAGGTGGTTTGTGCCTTTAATGGATAGAAGGCCAGGGCTTGGCTATCCCTGCTTAGCTACCTCCTCCTGAGGGAGCTGCTCCTGGAAGTCCCAGGGACCACAGTCTGGGAATGCCTTTATTAGGAAGAGAGGTAGGTAGCAAGAGGTAATAGAAGAAACAGTATTGTCAGTACAGAGTCTGTCCTGGCTCTCAGGGAGTCGAGAGTGTGAATCTGGGTTCCCCAAAGAGAGGCCCAGACTTGCAGTGGGGCAGGAGGGAGGGTGCTAGGAGCACACATCCTGCATCCTGTGGAAAACCATGTGTTCCTTTCAAGCTGGTTCCTTTCAAGCACCATCATTTTTCCCCATTAAGAATTACCTTTAAAAATGCACATGCTTTCTTAAGTAGTTATGTTGGCCAGTGGTGTTGCAGCACAGACACAGTGGTTGTAAAGAATGTGAGCTGCAAACCTGTGCCTTTGCTTCTGTAGCTCTGCACTCTGTGCACAGGCCAGCTCTACATTTTGCACCTGCCTTGGAAGCAGTTTGAAAGCAAATCATGATGTTTTGTTTTGGTGACTGGAAAATGAGGCTCTCCCAGGGAAGCTGTAATGTCATTTTGCTTTGAAATTGTGATTTCAGTGTGGTTTAGCTTATGGACCCTGTTTCTTATTGTGGCAATATATACAGGCAGCAGTGCTGGTGAAGAGCCCACGTAGACTCCTGCAGCTTTTGATTTGTTGTAGCTCAGGTCAGGAACACAAAACCTATCTAGGCAAGCAGCTTGCCTCATGCCTCATCTGTACCACCTACCTCCCTGTTTGAAGTGTGAACCAAAGGCTTCCAGGAAAATTTGGCTTTCCCAAAGTACTTCCCGTAAAACAGAGATAACCTAGGCCATTAAATGTGGATTTGCATTCCAAAAGCCTCAGAATCAGGTCTTTTACAATCACTGTTTGTGAAACGGTCATTAAAAACATCAGCAGTACCCTAGAAACCTTCTGACCCTGCGAGTGGATGAGGTCAGGCACATCCCTCTCTATCTGTAGCACTCCATGAACTTTTATCCTCCAAATTGCTCTCAAAGTCCTCTTCATGCCCAGTGCCCACAGAAGTCTGATAAGTGCCTTGGTGTCTGTTGGGTGCTTAGACATTAGGCCTGGTCAAATCCCCTGGAGAAGGCTGCAGGAACCAGTCTTTGCTCTTCTGTCTGGGCTCCCCAGTAAGTCCTGTCCCTGTGCCCATCTTGATCAGCACTCCTGGCTGGGTGCTGCCTGTGTTTCATCTCACTGAGTTCCTAACTCTACGTCAACATTACCAGTGTCTGGTTCGGCTGCTGAGATACTTTGGGGGGTTGGCACCATGTTTCCTGTACATTTGCTCAGTCCTGAAAATACAGAGTGTGCTTAAGAAATAATAGGTGGGAGCACACCAGGTGCCGTGTAATCATACAGACATCCCAAAATAGCCAGCGGCTCTCCAGAGAGGTTCTCAGGAAGACTGGTGCCTGCTGGCTGCTCTTGGCTATTTTGGGATCCTCCTAGATCATAGGTATGAGCTTTAATCCAAGAAAGACCTTGCCAGCCACATGTGGTGGCTTCACTTCTTGGATTGCGTCAGGTGCTGGGAGCACATCTCTGCAAGCAATGTGGTCATTGTCTGGAGCCTCGCTCCAGCTCTCGCCCTTCCCATCATCTAGAAGCAGAAGGGAAAGTCAAAAGCTCTATCATTTTCCTGAATTCTCCCCTGGTCTATCATTGCTTAATTGTATTCCTAAATCTTATTAAATTCTGGGGTGAGTCATTGCCACAGTGAGGTGGAAACAGAGCTGAGTGAATTTAAGAGAGGAGGAGTGTCTTCCCAGGTGAGTGGCTGGGCAGGAAAACTCCCACAGCAGGGGAACTACTATCACTTCATAGGTGTGTTGCATCATCTGCCTGCTGCTGCCTCTAATTGAATGCTCTAAACCCAAATCAAAACACCTGTAGCCCAAAGAATATAAAATAACTTGGAGTAGGAAATCCATGCCAATTAGACATGCAGATCTCTCTTAATCCTCTGAGGCCTACTTCCAAGTTCACACAGGATTTAGAGTTGTGGTTCTACATTGTCCTGTTGCATTGACTCTCCACAGAACCCACTTTCCTCCACCACCAGGATAAAATTGTAGGATTAATCCAAGGTGTCTGTACGTCTGTGTCCTAAATGTATTTCATTTGTGGCTACAGGAGTTCGAGCTTGTAAAACTCATTACGGTCTGTAGGACTGCAAAATCACTCTCATTGGACAAATAACTTGTCACAAACTGGAAACTCTCCTCTGCTTTTTTGTGTAGGCACCATTATATTCCCCTCTACTTTCTGTTGTGGTTTCTGATGCAAATCCATAAAAGTCTGTTTTCCATCACATCCCAGGCTCCAAGTTTAATGTGCCTCTTTGGCATTCTGTCACGGCTGGGAATATGTTGCTGAAGGCAGGAGAGGCACCTTTCAGGGTGCTGGATGGAGCTCTGGACATGTGTGTGTATTCCCTCAGGCAATATATTCCATCTAGTCCAACCTCCTGCTCAGCTGCAAGCTATGAGTAGGATATTTCATTTCTCACCTGAGTGATGATAGGAGAGCATGAGAAAATATTGTACTCAGTACTTCCTCCCTTCTTCCACATTGTTCTTGAGGATGTTGATGGGTTTATTGTCCCTAAAATTGGGGTTATAGTGCCCAGGAATTGTTGTGACTTGCTGAGCTTTGCCTGATGTGGGCAGTCTGGGACCAAGCAGTGCTGGAGCACAGAATGCTCAGGGCTGGTTAAGCTCAGTGAGGTTGCTAAGTTGGGTTGCATGAGAAACAAGAAACGTTTTGTTTTGTGGAAGGGTAGAGCACCGAGGGGAGCAGGTAAGTCAGCTAGGCCATGGAGGGGTTTGCTAGGCATACGCAAATTTATTTTTGTTCATCAGTTGCTGCCTGGATAATGGTATCTCAGTTGTTAATGGAGCAAACTAGGGAAGCACAGCCAAGAAATGCCTGGGCACTTTGTAAATGGAGTTAAATCTGCCATCCAAGAGGAAGCAAAAAAATTCCTGTTGGAATTGTAGTAGACAGCAATGTTCCAAAGGAAGAGGAAGGCCAGGGGAACACTGTGTCAGGATGGAAGTAATCAGGCATTTAATACATCAGAAAATTATAGAATCACAGAATAATTGAGGTTAGAAGTGACCTCTGGAGATCATCTAGCCCAAAACCCCTGCTAAAAGCAGGGCCAACTAGAGCAGGTTGCTCAGGACTGTGTCCTGTTGGGTTTTGAATATCTCCAGGGATGGGGAACCCACAACCTCTCTGAACATCCATGCTTGACCTCCCTCACAGTAAAAGTTTATTTTCTTATGTTTAAATGGAATTTCCTAGATTTCAGTTGTTGCCCTTTGCCTCTTTGACTGGGCACCGGTGTCAAGAGCCTGGCTCTGCATCTAACCCCTCTGTTATCAGTAATGACATACATTAATTAGGTTCACACCCTTCCCCACCCTCAGCCTTCTTGTCTGGGGCTAAACAGTCTGATGAGAGAATAGGGAAGTAGGAGTAGTTGCAGGAGGTTGAACTATTGTTTCTGGGCAGATATTGAGGCCTAAAGCCCACCTGAATGCTGTCCTGAGTAAATGGTGATGTACAAGTAGCACAGAATAGCTCAAATGAGCTTTCTTGCTTTTGCTTTCTTTCTCTCCATNTAAAAAAGATAATTGCATATTCTCTGGTTTGGGGAAGACAGTCTAAATAAGGAAGTCCCAGATCTAAAGAGAGCAACAGCCTCTATTCCAGACCCAGGAAGTCAGATGCTGGTTATTTAGACCACTGACAAATATTCAGGCCTATGGATCTGCATCTGAGGCCACTGGACCATGTACAGTTTGGCAAACCTGTGTGCCCCAAAATGAGTTATTAAAGCTCTGCTGTGGGTTTTCCTATTGATTTGTTGGTTACAAAAACGTGGTTGTCCCATT
>WEIT01015572.1:195298-206204 GCA_013389985.1 Dryoscopus gambensis | reverse complement strand
TGAAGTTGGAAATCATTGTTATGGGGAGGTTGCATGTTCTCTGTAGCTTGAACATTTAAAATCCAGTTGGAATATTATAACCTATCTTGACCAGAAATCATATGCTGGAAGAAAGACACTGGAGTGATATTCTGGACTTCTGGTTTTCAAGAGGATGGATTTGAACACAGATGCCATTTATGACCTTAATGTACAAATTACAAAGTTCACAGCTCAGTTAAGCATTTTAACTGTAGAAATCACTAAAGACAGTAGCTAAATTGGTTGAAGCCCTGAAAGCAGAAATTGCTGCTACTGGATTTGAATAAATTGACGTGGTTTATGTTTTGTAATATTCCAGCTGTCTCGCATGGATACTGTGACTTACCCTTTGGAGAGCCCAACTCTTTCTGTTGATGATGTTGGCAATCTAGGCTCCTAAATATAGCTGGTGTAACTTAAATCTTAGATGCCTAGAACAGGTCATGTGTGCTTCCTTTCATCCCTCCATGAAATTATGCAAAGTCACTTAAACAAGAAACATTGCTTGTAGTTAAATTGCTGATGTTGTACAAGGAAATACAGATATAATTTGACATAAAGGGTTGAAATAACTGATTATTTACACCATTTGGAAAAAAAAATGCATGGATAACTATTTCACATTCCCAAAGCATCAATAAATTAATCTTTCTAAGTGCTTTGCTAACAAAGAAAGAAAACAATAACTGTCCCCTCCTTCCTCAGAGCTCTCCTCAGAGATCTAATCAAGATGCTGCTGGGGCAATTCCACCTCTCAGAAGAAGGTCTTTACAAAGAGTTGAATTTCTTGCATCATGTCCAGAAGGTGGCAAGACTTGGGTTTGGCCAGATCTCCAGTTGTGAGTTCCACATCTGAGGGCCCTCTACTGAGCGTGCCTTGTCCCCAGTAGTAGTGAGTTCACCCTGGGGGCTATCAGCTGAAGCATCTGCTCTAACTTCATCCCACAGTCACAATACAGAAACAAGTAGCCTCAAGTCTAGGTGTCGGCCCAACCAAGTCCTTTAAGAAACACTTAGCTCTCCCAGTTCTCATTCCTTTCTGCCTTTCCCCAGTGTCCAAAATATGATAGGATTGGCATGGAAACTCTCACAATAAGGGCATGACTTACTGTTCTGAATTCCCCTTTATTAAAAACTTAATATTTAACTCTGCATATTTCAGGTCTTCGTGTAACACCCACATGCAGCTCTTCTGCAATAACTTCTGTTTCTTCAAGAAAAAAAAGAAGTGTGTATATATACTGAGGAAGAGAGTGGGAATAATGTACACAAGGGAAAGGGGATATGCCTGAGGGAAAGAACTGAATGTTAACTGTCTAGATTATTCTCATAGCACCTTCATGTGAGAAATTTTAAAATATAACTTAATATGTTCTTTTGATTTTAGAGGATTGTGGCTGATAAACAGGAGAAACGAAATCAGGAACGGCTCAAACGCAGAGAGGAGAGGGAAAGAGAAGAAAGGGAGAAACTAAGGAGGTAGGGATCTGTTTTAATTGCATGTACATTATGACCTATTTATGTTTAATAAGAAAACTCTGATATAGTTCATACACATTTCTAAATTTGCAGAATTACAATAGTTTGCATTCCTTGGAAATATAGGGATTGAGATGGAATTTCATTCTAAATCTTAAAACATGGAATTGTTTTTACAAAAAGCCTTTTTAAAAGCTACCAATAGTATTGTCTCTACATATTTGAATAAAAGGGTCTTTAAATTAGATAATTTTCAGGTGTGTACCTTGTTTTGAGAC
Source organism: Dryoscopus gambensis (assembly GCA_013389985.1). Classification (NCBI taxonomy): domain Eukaryota; kingdom Metazoa; phylum Chordata; class Aves; order Passeriformes; family Malaconotidae; genus Dryoscopus; species Dryoscopus gambensis. Next base: position 204,426 of record WEIT01015572.1, on the reverse strand, counting down.
TTGACAGATGTGAGCTTACACACATATGAGCTCCTTACATCTCTTAGCAATTTTCTTCATAGATGTTAGAAATCTTCCTTATTGGAAGTAGCTGAATGTATGATTAAGGAAAGCAATTCCCTGTTCTTCTATGAAATAGTGGCTTCTAGGCATTGTGGGGCTAGAGTGGAAGGGAACCTGAGCCGCAGTTCTCTCAACATGTTATGTTTTGAAGGTTAACAGTGTAAATTGCTGAAATCCGTTGCAGTCTGGTACTATTTGCCTGTCAGGAAATAAGGGAATACTGACTTCAGCTGTAAGCTTTTTCTGTGGGAGGGGATGTGAGTTAAAAAACTGGCTAGATATTCTTCTGGGTTTCTAGTAGGGTAGCCTCAAAAATAAATTTAAAAAACCCCAACCAATACAAAACAGGGATGTGTTTCCGGATAAACATGTTACAGAGATGTTGACATCAAATCAAAGGCCTTTAAATACATGCTACTAAAACAAGAAATGCAATAACAGGTCAGCTAGTCTGGTTTATTATTACTAAATTGCACTTTATTTGATAGTGAGATTCTCTTAAGAAAAATTACTATTTTCCATTTATTTCAGGTCCAGATCCCACAGCAAGCATGCCAAAAGGTATATAAATCTGCAGACAAGGAATACCAGCGGTGAAGTTAGCCTTTCACAAGCTGGAACATTTTAAGTTTGTCTAGCACTGTTAGTTTAAGATGTCCATCTCTACCAACAAAGCTTTTTGTTACATAGTCATCTCTCTGTGTGTTTGTACACTATTTATCACCATGCTACTGAGTTTATACATCTACATCTATTTTGTGGCTACTACAATGCAGCTTCATGTCCCAAGTAACACTTAAAACAGAGAATTGCTTTTTCTTTACAAAGTTTTCTGGCTAATACCTTTTAGTGAAAGCCCATGTTTTCAAAATCCTAAGCACCAGGTTAACTCTCAGCAGATCACCCATGAACAAGTATGAGTGTTCTTTCAAATCTACACAGTTTAAGGTCAAAGTTTGAGGTATGATTGCAAAGTGATTTGGAGAAAAAAACAAACAAACAAATTTGTATAGTGTTTAGAACCTTCCAGCCTAGTTTTGTTGTTGTAGCTATGGGGAACAACGTAGTCCAGTTTTTGAAGAACATTATAATACATAGATTCTGGCAGATGATCCCTGTCACATCATGAAGTTCTACAGCTTTGACTGATAAAGACACTATTTTAAAGTGTAAAGAAGTAGATTTTTTTTCATATTTTTATTTGCTTTCAGGAGCCCAAATTGGCTATGCTGTAGCCATACAGTCGTGAATTAACTATAATATTGTCTGCATTAGTGGAAAAGGAGTTTGTAGCCTTTCTAATGTTGCTTTCCCCTGTGTGTTTGCCTGTGATCAGACACTGCAACGGCTCCAAACACTGCAGGCCATTCTCTATACGGATGTGCTTACACGTATAGAGTGCATGATGTTCACAGCACACTGGTAAGAGTAGCTGGGTGAAAGCAGTGTGTGGTGTAAGCCCTCTCTGTTCCTAGATCTAGGTCCCGAGATCGCCGCAGACACCGGTCTCGCTCAGCCTCGCGGGAGCGGAAGAGAAGGACTCGATCCAAATCCCGTGAGAAACGGCACCGCCACAGGTCCCGCTCCACCAGCCGCAGTCGGAGCCGCAGCCATCATAGAAGCAGGCACAGCTCCAGGGAGAGAAGCCGAGAACGCAGCTCCAAAAAGAGGTAAATGTTGCCCTAGAAATAAATGGCTTTTCCTAACATACAGTGAGAATTTTCACACTAAATTAAGTTTATGCTTACCACTTGGTAATATAAACACATTTTGAGTCTGTCTCAGATTTCAATTACAGCTTCAGCATATTTATGATTTGACACACCAGAGTGATTTCTTTTCTTTTCTTTTTTTTTAATAACAGTAACAGGGTTAAGTATTATTTCTGTTTTGGATGAGTGCTACAGAGTATTGGTGTCAAGTTGATAATAGCAGTTTTCTGCAGCATAGGAAGTGAAACAGCTGATTTTCATTTGAACCCAGGGATATCCGGAGTAATCTTACTGACACACATTCAGGTTTTCCCTTGGGCTCTTGTTCTTAACTCCAGAGCCCATCTATTGTGCACTGCACCGGACAAAAACAAACTTAGGTATGCCTGAAAATAAACTTGCTGCACTGCATCTGAAGATATGCAAGGGACCTCTCATGGAAAGATTACTGCAGGGGGCAGGCTGGGGCTGCTGCTTTTGAAAGATTCAGTTGCTGTCTGCTCCTGAGGATTGGCTGGCTTATTTTACATGAATGAGGTGAGCATAACTTAAAAGACTTGGGATTGCACAACGAGGCATTTGGTAGGGAGGTCTGCTCATAAACAGGATTCCTTTCTTGTATAGGTTACTCACCGTGGCATACTTTTGAGAGCAGTACAGTGGTAGGGTGCCCAGTCTTAAAACCCTGAGACTGTTGACCTGCAAGAAGATAAAAGGTCAGGTTTTGAAGTGGCTTTCAGGACTTATAGTTCAAGTTATTTCAGGAGTTAAATCATTGTCACTTCTGCAGGGGACTTGGGCACAAGATACTTGATAAACAGTTGTACTAACTCCAGGATGAACCTCTTACTTGGCACAGCTTCTCTTGTGACATGTAGTTTGTGGAATAGGGGTAATGCCTGTGGATCTCAGTGTTTTTTGCAAGTACTAAGTCTTGCAAAATGCTACATTGTAGGGAAAATAAATCTTTCAGATGAGCAACTAACATGAAGGGTCACTTCTTTGTAAGCTTACAAAAGGAAATTAGTATAGGAGCATTTTGCCAACCTTAGTTTTGAAGCTTTGAGGTGAAGTCTGTAAGTGGAGAGAGTACAATCTCACTGTCCTGTCCTGTGTACCAATTTTTTTGGCTAGAAAATGACTGGCTAGCTTTATAACATGCCGTTAAGATTTTCTGTAAAAATCTGCATTAGAATATTTTGTGATTGCAGTACATGGTAGAATACAGATGCAGTGTTTTTCAACAACAGACCCAAGTGCATCTGTAAGGGAATATAGAGGAGGATGTCTAATCCATTTTTCTCCAATATGGGTAGCTAATTTAATTTAAAACTATGTAGTTTGTTTAACAAAACAGATCTTTCTTGGCTCCATCGTAAAGCTTTTGAAAGTGCTCATTTATCAGAGTAAAATATCTAAGAAGAACACTACCCCAACCTTTCAAAGTCACACAAGGACTAATTCTTGTAACAAAATTGATTGTAGAACAGATTCCAGATTTGATTTGTATTTGTCATATAGTAGCCTCCCTTCCAGAATTATGCAAGTTAATTTCCCCCTGCTTTTAAACAAGCTCCAGTTTTTAAACATGTTTTTTAAGTTTGTAATTTATATGTCTGAGGCTAGACACTGTTCTTAAACTAGAGACAGATGCAGATGAGAAAATTCAGCTGAACTCCAGTTAATGAAAACTAGGAGGTGGAGGCTGAAAGGAAGAGCTGTAGTGAAGCACATTGAACTTAATCTGGGCTCTGTAATAAATGTAGATTAAATCCTACCTCAAAGTACTTGTCTTTTGAAGTGGGAAGTAGGAAAGGGAGAAGGGTAGAATGATTTGATGTCTTGTCATACACTTCTGTTTATATAAATCTAAAGCTGATCTGTAAAAGAAGAAAAATATAAAATCTAAATGCTGTTTGATAGCTACCAATTCACATCTAACTCGAACTCTCAAATATACTGCACCTTACAGATCCTCTAAAGAAAGATCTTCCAGAGACAAAGAGCGTTCAAGAGATCGCGATAGAACATCCCGTGATAAAGACAGAAGCTCGAGGGAGAGGTCGCCGCGGGATTTCAAAGACAAGAAACGTTCGTACGAAAGCGCTAACGGCCGATCGGAAGAGCCGAGGAGCTCAGAGGAGCGTGAAGCAGGGGAGATATAACTGGCTGTATATTCACCTGATCTCTAGCTTCCTATGGAGTTGCATACTTTGGTTTAGTTTACAGTTGTTCAAAGGGACACCAGTGAGCAGTTCCAACACTGATCCAACTAGGGTAGATGTACAGTATATAAAAGTGGTTATAACAAAGTCAGAATTAAACCCCATGATTTAATGATGCCTAAAGCTGGGTCCTGGACTTCCACCAAGTTGTAAAACTTTTCTGAAAGATTTCTCTTTATTCAGGACAACAGTTTTATGTACCAAGATGCAGATCTCGATGTTTTTAATCTCCTTTCCAATACAAGTTAGTGAACAAATTATATTGTACTACTTGCCTTGGGTGCTTTTGAACCTTTATAAATTCTCCAATTCTGCTCCAGTCAAAACGGCAGCATCGAAAGGTTGTACTTGGGGGAATTTTTTTTTGTTTGCTTTTTTGTAAGAGGGTGGGTGGATGGATATTAACTTTTACTCTAAGGTTATGTTCCCAGTGTTGGGCTTTACTTTTGTTTGGGATCCTAGGAGTTGATTACAGTGGGAGCATTTAGACAGGAACGTGTGCTGGAGAAAGCGGAAATGTCTTTTTACAGTGCCTATTTAGACTTGGAAATTGAACAGCTGTTGCATTACATCTTTTTTATTTCTACTTAAATTTTGAAATCAAAGCCAGTCCCATATCTGTACCATTTGATTGGTATGTGTTCAATATATTTGTTTTTTTCCATAAGGACTCTTTCTGCTTTTTATTGTGGGGTACTTCTTTAATTGTATTAAAACAAAAAAACCAGCAACAACAACAAAAAATTAAGAACAAATGAAATAAAAAATAAAAAAGAAACCATATTGTCCAATAACTTAACAAGGATATACTGGTCTCTTAAGGTGGTTAACTAGCTGTTCAGTCTTTTAAAAAATAACTGGTTATTAGAGTTTTTAACATACAGATCTGCTCTGGGAGAAGTAGTCATTCTGCTTACAATCCTGATTATTGTAAAATCTTCAAAAGCAGAAACGTGGAGTCAGAATCATAAAACAGTTTTGGCTGGAAGGGACCTAAAAGATCACCCAGTTCCAGCTCCCTTACTGTGGTCAGGGACACCTTTCACTAGACCAGGTTGCTCAGAGCCCCATCCAACCTGGCTTTGAACAGTTCCAAGGATGGGGCATCCACAGCTTCTGTGGACAACCCCTTACCAGCCTCACTGCAAAGAGTTGATTCCTAATACCCAGTCTAAATCTACCCTCTTTCAGTTCAAAGCCATTCTCCCTTGTCCTGTCACTACATGCCCTTGTAACAACCTGTCAGCCTCTCCTCACAGGAGAGGTGCTCCATCCCTCGAACACCTTTGTGGCCTCCTCTGGACTCACTCCAACAGCTCCATGTCCTTTGTGTGCTGGGAACCCCAGAGCAGGATTCACCACTCCAGGTGGGGTCCCACCAGAGCAGAGGGACAGAATCCCCTCCCTCACCCTGCTGTCCAGCTGCTTTGGATGCAGCCCAGGATACAATTTGCTTTCTGGGCTGTGAGTGCACAGTGCTGGGTCATGTCCAGCCTCTGGTCCCCCTGCACACCAAGTCCTTCGCGTCAGGGCTGCTTTCCGTCTGTTCATCCTTCAGCCTGGATTAGTGCTTGGGATTGCCCTGACCCAGGTGCAGCACCTTGCACTTGGCCTTGTTGAACTTAAGCTTTGCATGGACCCACTCCTCAAGGCTGCTGAGGTCCCTCTGGGTGGCATCCCTTTCCTCCAGCATGTTGACTGCTCCGGCTTGCTGAGGGTGCCCTTCATCCCAGTCTGTGTCGCTGACAAAACATAAAGGGGTTGCTGTCCATTCTGTTGGATTGAAAGTGCTTTGGGGTATTTAAACTACTCAGTTATGCCCTATTCCCACACAGAAGCATTTAGAGATTGGTAAATTTTCTTCCTTGAGATCACACCACTGAGTTACCTAATAGTGATGCTTAAGAGCAGTGTTTGTAATGATTTCTTGGCATTTCCAGCAGGTTCTGCAGCCTCTGTCCCTCCCTAGTGCAAGTGGCTATGAAGGTCTGCTAACATCGTGTAATACCATTCACTCTGTGCATTTGTCCTCAGTGTCATTTCTGTACCATTTTCTGTATGGTCAGAGCACGTGGGTGATAATTCTAACACAGAAGATAATTTAGCAGTGTGTCGGCTGGCAGTGAAAGGTAGAACAGGACCTTTACACCTCTGCAAGGGCTTGGATCCAGCATTGCACATTCCACTTTGAATTCACATCATTTTAAGCTCCCAAAGTGATGAAGACTAACTACTTAACACTTTTTTAAAAAATTTATTTATCTGTTTGAATTCTAAGCATCAGTTTCCTTCCTGGGACTGTTTTTTGATTTCCTGGTTGACCCAAGTTCTTGATGAATGGAAGTTACCAGTGTTCGTCCATCTGGTACGGCCACAAGTGTAAGTGCTTGATAACATCTATCATCACATAGTTGTTAATAGAATTCTAGTGGTGTGACAAAAGGTGACCAGTCATTTCTAGATACATCTTATATAGTACAAGTACCAGTGGTTCCTTTTTAATTCCTTTCTGGAATAACAATGTTCCAGAAATGCTGAGGACCTGTCTCCCCCTGCAGCCAGCAACTAGAAATTTTGTATTGTAAAAAGGGGGAGGGGAGGGTGAGATTTGCATACTGTGACAAAACAGTGCCTAGAGTCCACACTAGCAAATTCTGGATAATATGCCATTCATTTTACAAATGGCTTATAAATTTAATTACAAAAGGGGGATTGGGTTTGGGCCTTCCCTTACGTAGAGGAAGTACCACACTGATGTTAAGCAGGAAGGTAAGGCATATCTCTTGATTTCCTCATAAAATAATCGGAATTACTTGTGGAAATACAGGACTGAAGTGCGGATCGGAAGAAAAAATAAAGGTGACTGATGAAAAACACCTAGGATGCGAAAGATTTGGAGCATCTATCAGGAGACCACTCCTAAATACGGATCTTCCACCCATCAGAACCCAATGACCTTAATTTCAGGAGTACAAAACTGAGGTATTCATCACCTGTGAACTTCCTGCTGGACAGCTGAAGAGTGGTATGGACTGACCTTAGTCTTCATGGTCAAATAGATTATGGAATGGAGCTCTTGAGGGAACCTAGGGATGCTGTAGCTGAGCATCAGCTTTTGAGATCTTGGAAATTTTGCTGATGAAGTTGTAGCTCCGTAGCAGTTTTTATCAAACTGAAGGTGTACAAAACCAGCAGAAAAAGTAAATTGCTTCACTGATTTAACGTGTTTGAACTGCAGTGAACCTGCAAGCATTATGCCCATGTCTCATAATCACTCTGTGGTTAGTCAGGGTAGTGTAAAACAGAAAAACGTTAAGGTGGTAAGCAGCTGGAGGATGGCATATTACCAGAAATGAGACCCCCTCCTGAACATGGAATCATAGAAGTGGTTACCTTGAATAAGGCCCTCAAGATCATCAAATCCACCCGATAACCCAGCACTGCCCAGCCCACCACTAAACCATGTCCCCTAGTGCCCCACCTTCACGCCTTTTAAATACCCCCAGGCATGGCGACTCAGCCACTTCCCTGGCAAGTCTGGCCCAATGCTGCATAGCCTGTGTGTTGCTTTTCCCACTGCAGCAGGAGGAACCACACACAGTAAAATGATGACGTTTCCAGGCAGAGGTGCTTGGCCTAGTGCCGCTGTATCCTGTTACCCACCGTGACTTGCCAGTGAAGCTGGCACAGGAGGCTGTTCCTCTGCCCTCTTGCCTTCCACCAGCTGTTGAATCTGGGAGTTACCATCCCATTGCTACAATGATAGCCCTGCCCTGGAGCCCGTCTCTCTGTCCAGCCTATATTGCCTCACCCATCCCCAGGGGCAATGGGAGAAAGTATGTGAGCCAGCCCCCTAAGACAGTGCAAATGGATGATGGTGCAGATGTTAAATAGCCTTGGAGGAGGGATTATCTATGTAGCTGAAGCGAGAATAGTAGCAAGACTTCAGTCCCCTGGGGCCAGTGCAAGGCAGCCAAGGGCATGGGTGGGTACATCCAAGCGGGTGGGTTTAGCTGTAGGGACACAACAGACAGGGGTTGCAGTCAGCATTAAACTAAGTATAAATAAAGACTGAGCCACGCTCCAGAGGTGATGACAGTGTGCAGTGTTATGTAGGGGCCTGCAGCACCTGATAACCCCTCCAGTTTACTGTTCTCTCTCCCGTATTTCACATGCCACCTTCCTCAGTATCGCTGTCCTTTATTCAACAGACAGTAGCGATTAGTTTCTTCTGATGCAGGGGCTCATAAAAAATGTTAATGCACTCTTCATCCTGTCCTGCATGATGGTTCTTGCTCTTTGGTTTTTTGCTTTGATTGCTTTTTTCCACTTGCTTAAAAAATTCTTGCACTGTTACTGCTTATGTAATTATTTGTTCTTTTCAGTAAGACCTGACGTCTGTCTTTCACTGCAGCTTGCAAAACTGGGAAGCAGCAGACTGCAGCTGGAAATATAAGGAAAGAGAACGTTTGCTTCTAGCCCTGGCTCTCCTCTTTATCCCTGCTTTCCCCTCTGTGGTCATATAATGGAGCCAGCAGGCAATTAGAAAATTCTCTCATGACTTACCTCTCCTGGCTCTGGCTTTTCACTTCCTTTTGCTGGGGAAACTGCAGTCCCAAATTCCTTCCCTAGGCTCAGTGGTGCTGCCAGAGCACTGCAGGCAAGCAGAGTCCTAGGAGACACACCATCAGGAAGGCAGGATTAACTAGCAACAAAGCAGGGCTGAACACTAGCAAGTTCACACAGGGTGTGACAGCAGCAGCAGCTGCTGCTGTGGCTGTACAACCCTTTCCCAGGCTGAAATGATCTGACAAATGCTGGCTCTAGTAAAATATTGATGGTGATGATCAGTTAAGTGCACGAGGGTTACAAATCTTTCCAGGTGCTGGCTCAGAGAGTCTGCAAGGAAGGCACTTTCATGGCACGGGCCTTCAGGCACCTTCAGCCTGGCTCAAGCCTCTCTGTCTCCATCTCTAGAAGGTAAGTAGGTGGGGACTTTGCATGGAACTGTGAGAGACGAATTCCACTGCTGCATCCACTGCTGCGTCGGCTGCCCGGGGTGGGGCAGCGGCGGCAGCCCCGGCTCCTTGCCCTCAGCGGTGCTGGGTGGGGGCCGGCCGCCGGGATC
>WEIT01015572.1:169077-194865 GCA_013389985.1 Dryoscopus gambensis | reverse complement strand
GACTCGCCAGGCTCGCCTGCGGGAGAGCCGCGTGTCCTCCATGCGAGCGCAAAGAACGTGGGAGTGTGGGCGTGTCTGCGCGCTAAGAAGAGAGGAAAGGCCCATGTAAATGAGAGATAGCCTCTTGCACCATGGGAGTGTTTTTACAGACTATAACCCTTAAAATAACGAGCCATTATGAAGTCGGGGGAGACTGAGCGACTCCCCAAGTTCAAGAAGAGGAGGACGCACCTCCTGATCCTGATTTACTCTGTCTCCATGAACTAAAATGCACATAAAAAGCGTAGACCACTGGACCCTGGAACCGACAGACAGGCGTTCCTGAGGGGACGTGATGGCGGGAGAGGGACCCGTGCTGCGCTGCACCCTAGCGATGGACGGAAGGACCTTCCTGCATCTTCTCAGAGAGCGGCGGAGAGCGGCAGCACGAGGGCGCCCCCCGCCGAGCCCCCCTACCGAGCTGATCTCTTTAATAAACGATTAGACTTTTAATAAAGGAGTCTGCCCTGTCCATAACAGAACCACTGTAACTTTTCAAATTGCTGCCTTCAAATCTTCCTTAGCTCAAACTGGTTTGCAGCAGAGCGATGGGAGTAAAGAACTGCCACCACCTCTTTTCAGAGCTTTACCTACTTGTACTCCCTCAGGGGGATTTGAGACTATAAATATTTTTTTTACACGTCTTGCTCTTTTTTTACAGTCCTTGCCAGTGCTGTGCAATATGCTTCCCTTTCTCCCCGAGCTGAACAGAACACCAAAGCAAATAAAGCAGCCTGCCCCATCCTCCCCTCTGGCTAGAGTTCCTCTTCTGGACTTTGGGATTTAGCATCCTTTGCCAAATGCAGTGGGTGAGGAAAACTGCATGTTGAATGAAGGAAATTTTTACCTGTTTACAAAACTGTTGCTTCATCATTAAGTTAAAAGCTTCCCTTCCCATCACCTGAGAAGCCTGACTGCTGCAAGAATGATGGGTGCCTCGGTGGGAGCTTGAGCTGGTTTTGGAAAACCCCCAGTACCACCAGTAACTGTGCACTGTAACCAGCTGCCAGTGCTGCACATCACCTTTTCTGTGAAGCAAATGAGAGGGCACATCTGCTTTCTCTGTGTTTATTGCGTTACACTGAAGCAAACCAGCATGTGGTTATTTGCAGTGATTAGCTGATTATTTCACCACGTCTAAGGAATACAAAGAAAAGCAATCAAATAGTTCAGGACCTGGTTAGCACTGAAGGGAGGCTCAGGCTGTGTGACTGGACAGGATGAGACCCATGCCAGGCTGAGCCCCCCGTGCTGCCCACGCAATGAGGCAGCAGCCTCCATCAGCTGGGTGCATTTTGAGTGCACAGGAGCTAGTGACCTCTACTCTTGCATCATGTGGGAACGCAACCCAAGTAATTTCCTGGGAGTAACCCAATGAAATCCACAGCCTGGAGATGTTCATCCCTGCACAGAGGGGTCCAGTGGTGACCACACTCAGTGTTGTCATCCCTTGTGCTGAAAGCTGCTCTGAGAAACCAAGGTTGGGCAACTCTGCTGGCTCATGCAAGATGGGACTTTGCTCATGTCTCTCCCAGGTGTTAGGCATTCCCATACACCTCTTCCCCCTTGCCACACAAAACAAGACTCATGCCTTTTAAATAATAACCTCTACCAAGATTCTGGAGATGCTTCAAAATAATCTTCTTCCTGTCATTCATGAGGTTGGAAAGGCAGTAGGAGAGCCAAAGAGCTGCTGGTGCTGCTGGAAGGAGCAAGTCTTTCAGGAATAGAAAGCTTAAAGTCATCATCTTAAAATGTAGTCTTCAAGGATGGTGGCTAGAGGAACACACCTGAAACACTGAAACTGGAACACTGAAACATCAGGATTTTTTGGTTGACTTTGATGTGTCTGCAGGTTTTGTTTAGCTGTAGAAATTCAGTTTGCTAAGGAAATTATTGACGTTGATATCTATATTGTATAAGCCTTTTTTCTTGCCTTTTTTTATGTTTAAATTTTAATTTTTCCAGCTGTGCCTGGGTGCCCAAAAGCAGCAAATCAGTGCTGGCAAGATGTTTGAAGACCCTGGAGGGTGCACAGCCTCACCAACCCTCCTCTTTGTAGATATTGTTCAGGTGGGTGCAGATTTCATTGGTCACCTTCTCAAAGGAAGCTCTGCAGTCTCCGCCAAATTTCTCCTCCATCAGTTGTAAGATAATGTCACAGATAATCTAAACAAGGAGAAGGGAAGAAACAACCAGTGTGAACTTTTCTCCACATTAGAGGCATAAGAACTTACATATCTTGTATATCTTTAGTTGGGATTCTTGGAAGACAGAAAGGGGTACAAGAACAATTCACAGCATATGGCGTGCAGAGCTTGTAACAGGGCATGGAAAATAAGGTGCATTATAGAATTCACAAAAAACTGCTGGTGGTGTTCTTAACTATCCTGTATCTAGTAAATGTTAACAGCACCTATCACTTAAGGATGGCTGTATAGGACTGATGCACTTCATCCATCCACTTCCTTCTCCTGGCAACGGACTGTCCCGAATGTTTAGAGGCCACAATGAGCCTCCTTGTTGGACACCTTTGGGATACATGGTTTGAGGGGTAAATTTCTTCCTGATCTTTCTTACTCCTTAGTTATCTAGCACTCTGTAGCAGAGTTCATTTGTCCTTGCAGTCACTAGGTAGGTGGTATACTTTGAATTGCCAATTCCTTTCCTGTGCAGCATGTATTGTTCATTTGGACATAACCTTTGACAGAAGGTGCTTCTTTTTGCTGGGTAAGGCAGACAAAATAGTTATAAATTCACTCTGCTAGTGAAATTAGATGAATCTGGGCAAGTAATTTGATCCTGTATTTATTATTTGTGTTTGTTTAATGATGACAGTGCTGTTGCCATTGTTGCTCAATAACAGTTGGTTTAGTTATCCTAGAAAAGCTCAGTTCTTGTTATGAGATAAAAAATACATCAGGGACTGAAGTCCAGTGTTAAACTGCTTTTCTGTATCTTGTTATTAAATGGCAGGTGTGGGAATCCAACTGCACTGAGAAAACCCACTGCAGCTCATGGGCAGCTGTGCAGCTCCCAGCTGAGCAGACCTGCCTGCACCACATCTGCTGCACAGCCGTCTTCCCCACCAGTGCCAGATCTCTCACTCCTGCCATCTTCCACCATCAACCATCCCACCTTCCACCACCTCCTTTCTCTCAGGCATAGATATATGTATTCCTACATCCAAAGCCTATTTTCCTCAGTTCTGCCCCTCAAAGGGGAAAACATGCCCTCCTCACAATCACACCCTTTGCAAAGACGGCTGCTTACTCACCCTGAAGTTTTTGGGGTCAATCTTCAGCTGGGTGGCATGTTTCTTGCCGAGAGGGGTCACTATCCCAAGAAAAGCCTCAGAGCTGTCCAGGTATTGCACCATATTGTTGATGGCACCGAAAACCTTCTTGCCATGGCCCCTGACTTGATCTGACTGTTTCATCTCTTCGGCAGAGTCCATGCCTTTGAAATGTGTGAAGTAGGATTTGGTGTCTGGGTGCTCGGTAAACATCCTGTTGAGGAATGAGACGTCCTGACTTGTGGACCGGGGGATCAAAGCAGACATGGTTACACATTCCAGGCCTTGCCTTATGCATTTATGCCCCTTTTCCCCTTCTCTTTATTAGAACTGAAACTTCGGCATTCCTTGTTTCTCCTTTGCCTTTTGCACCAGGGCACAGCCCCCAGGCACACAGCAGCCAGTCCTCTCTCCCCTGCCTCTCCCCAGGGCATTTCCTTTGTTCATTCCACCTTAAAATCTATCATGAATTTATTCCACTGCTTCTAAAGTGAATATTTCCTCAGTGTTAATTCTGTGTTACTTTCACAGAGAAGTGGGAGCACATTCACACGGGGTGACTGTGACAGTTTAATATTCCCAAAGATGTTCTGGACAGCAGATATGACCACTGTGATACTGGTGGGTGTTTTCATGGAGAAACCCTACTATTCATTTTGTTAATTAACCCTTTTCTAGAGTCCACTGCAAAGCTTTCTTACTGCCTGTGATGGATTGTTGTTTGGGTACGGGGTACTGCTCATTCTGTTTATTCAAAAGTAAGACAAGGCAGTGTGTCTGAAATTACCTTTGATCAATTACAGTCATCTTGGTCAAACTCTGTTAAAAAAAACAGTTTGCTCCACTGGGTAAGCCAGTTATCCACCTGAAACATCCACAGCAAATTCCACATTGCATTTCACAGAGTCACAAAATGGTTGGGCTTGAAGGAACCTCTGGATGTCATCTGGTTCAACACCACTGGTCAAGCCAGTTGCCCAGGCTTGCTGTGGCCAGATGGCTTTTGAATATCTCCACGTATGGAGACTCAACAACTTCTTTGGGCAACTTCTGCCAGTGCTCAGTTGCACTCAGAAGGAAAAAAGTGTTTCCTGATGTTCAGAGGGAGCCTCCTGTGTTTCAGTTTGTGCCCGTTGACTCTGGTCCTGTCTCGTGGCACCACTTAGGCAAGCCTGGCTCTGCCTTCTTTGCACTCTCCCTTCCGATTTTTATGTATACATTGATAAGATTGCCCTGAGCTTTCTCTTCTCCAGGCTGAACAGTCATAGCTTTCTCAGCCTTTCTTTACTGGAGAGATACTCCCGTCCCCTCATCACCTTCCTGGCCCTTTGCTGGACTCTTTCCAGTATGGCCATGTCCCTCTTGTCCTGGGAAGCCCTGAACTTCTCTATAGGCACGTCTGGGGTTGTAGGACACTAAAGCCAAACCTTCTAGAGTAAATCACCCCAGGGAGGCAAACTACTGGATGCTGCTAACATTTTATGGCTGCGTTCCTGACCCTAACTGTGCGCAGGTTGTGTAGCCTGCAGAAGGAAAGAGCACCATGTAACACTTTGTGAGGGCAATCCAGGGACAAGGTGTGATATACAAGAAAGCCAGCGGGATGGGTAAAGCTCTGACAACCAGAAATAGTATTTGAACTGATTCATGCTTATGGAGGCAAAGTAAGTCTCAGATGAGAGTGGAATATGTGAAAGGTGAACAGAAGAGAGGGAAACAGGATGGAAACTAAGAGAGGAAAGTCCACAGAAAGGGTATAATACAATGGAACAGATGGACTGAGGCTGAAAGAGAATCAGAAGTGAAATACTGAGTTTAAAAGGAGCATTAAAGTACAGAGGTAAAGAGGAAGAGGGAAATAAGGCCCATGTTTTGTTCCCATTCTCTTTCATACCACACTTTCTTTTCTTTACCTTACACAGGTGAAGAAATGGTTCTTGTCTCTTCTTCTTTTCCCACCCCCTTACCCCTTTCCTTTTATTTTTCCTTGTGTGGATTGCTCCTCTTCCCAGCAAGGGTTGCATGAAAAACATCAAGACATGCTCCTAGGCAGTATCTCCACCCTTCTTGCTGTGCCTCCTTCACCCCTCTGGGGCAGCAGTTGGATGGGCTCTTTCCTTACCTGACCAGCACAGCTGTCCCATTGTCCTCAGCATCCACATAGATCTTCTCCCAGGCACCACGGGCACTTTGCACCTCTGCTTCAGAGAGCGACATGATGGAGGAGATGTTGGCAACAGAGGGTGCAGCAGGAGGGGGAAGGACAGGCAGGGTCTTTCTGCTCCAGTTCTCTCCTCAGGGCTCTCTAAATACTGCCCTGGGGATTTAAGAGATCTTGAAGGGTCTCTTTGTCTCCGTTCTCCTCAGTCACATTTCTGTAGGTTTTAGAGCTACCTAATCACTTTTAATCAGGAAAGAAACCAACCACATGAGGAGGGACGACTAGCCCTGTAGTCAGAGGTCAGGTGCCAAAGCAAAGGTCTCCCTGTCTGAGGAGAGAAGGGAAAAAGTATGTTTTCAGTGGGGAAAAAAAAGATCACTTCTCTTCCTCTCTCACCCCTGCCAAAGCCAGTGCTTGGCTCCTCTTTCCCGAAGGTGATCCTTACCCAAGGACTAATTTTCCTGGTTTTCTCCCAAGAGTGCTGCTGTGCTGAGGGCACTGTGGTGCCCTGCCATCCCCTCTCCCCGCCACTCTTGGGTCTTTCAGGCAAAGATCCTGTTGCTAGCTCCAGCAATTCTCTCCAGTCCTGCCTTCATGCCACGGTCACTGCCTTCCCCACAGCCCTCTGGTTTACCAGGGGCTCGCCCCACAGCTGCTCCCAGCCTTGGCCCCATGAGGGTGGGAGGCTTCGCCACCCCAAAATGACAGCATTGCAGGGATGGTGATGGCAGCGTGGCACAGCATCCATGGCCATAGTGCCCTGCAAAACCACTTCGTTTTTGCACTGGAGATAAATGGTGCAGCACAGCCAGGCATTTCACTTTCCTAACTCTCTTGGCTTGCACCTGGGATCTCTGTCCTATCTCTGAGCCCTGCCTGCCTGGGAGAGAGATAAGGGGCAGGAGAAGGGCCAGCGTGGAGCTGCACACAGCATCTCTGGACCTGCTATAGTCACGGTCACTTGGACCTGGAGGCAAAAAGGTTTCATGGATTATCCATGTAGTGCCTGGGCTTAACCTCTGGCAGGAATGTTCTGGTTAAGTCCAGGGCACGCACGCAAAAGAAGGGCTAAGGGGCTTGAGAAACTGCTGCTGGATGCTGAGGGCAGGCAAAACCTCATGTTGTTTGGTATGGTTTAGAGGAACAGGTGTGAGGGGAAAATATGCAGCAGGTCAAGATAAACCAGCCTGATACCCCAAGGCAGAAGCAAAAGTGCTGGCTGCAAACTTACAGAGACCACCTGGTCTTGGTGGGGTTGTGTTCTCCTGCTGCTGCTGCTCCCATTGAGGGAGGCCTCAAATGACTTCACTGGAATTTGTCCCCACTTGCCTCCCTCTCCCTTTTTACCACACAGCAAACAAAGAGCAGTCTGATAGAAAGCTGCAAAGCAGTTGTGGGTGCCCTATCCTTGGAAGAGTTCAAAGCCAGACTGGATGGGGCTTTGAAATACTTGGTCTAGTGGAAGGTGTCCCTGCCCACGGCAGAGGGGTTGGAACGGGATGACCTTTAAGGTCTCTTTCAATCCAAAACATTCTATGATTCCCTAGGAGAATTCTCCTCTGCTCTCCCCGACTCTCCTCTGGGACGTTGCAGTATGAACATGCTCCATCCCTTGATATATAGTCACACATCCTGTCGTGGGCCAAAAAATACCTGTTTTGACCTGAGAAAATTCAATCCAGTTAATTTATTGCCAAGGAACAAACCAACCAACCAACACTTAGATGCCTCACTTCCCCCTGTCCTGTTTCCTCACCCCATGCTGCAAGTTACAACCAGACCCTTTGGTGAGACCATGGGTGGTGCAGGAGCAGGGGTTGGTGCACAGGAATCTCTTTGCTCTTGCTGCTCCTTGTGTCCTACTCAACTGCTCCAGCATGGGCTCTTCCACTGGGCATCATCCTGCTGGATACTGTACCTGCCCTGGACTTGTCTCTCCCTTTTCAGTATTCACTGCCCATTCTTACACATTTTTCCATGGAGGCACCCTGAACTTAATTGGTTGGTCCAGATTTGGGGTGCAATGGGTCAATTTTGTCTGGGGCCAAGCCAGGTGTCAGCAGCACAGGGCAGTCCCTGACCAGACAAAGCAATGACATCCTCCCTCAATCATGTCACCGTGCTCTCTCTGTGACACGCTTTTCTAGTCTTCCATCTTCTGGTGTTACTTCCACTGTTTTGGAAATTATCCTCTATTTTCCCCTTGCATGATTTGCCGAGTCCTTGTAAGATGAACACAAAAATCCCTCATAAGGTTTTGACATCTCTAACAGAGCTGTACACATCTAAGCTATACCTCAGCAATCTCTTGAAATTGAAACAAAAAAAGCTCCAGAAACCTATTCATTTTGGCCTGGAAATGGAATAGCTATGGAAAATGAGCTGTTTAATCACGAAGTCAATGTTGACGCCTCCCCATGTGCGGGCAAGAGGATGCCTGCTTGGTTCATTTCTTTTTCCTCTCCCGTGGTTTGTGTTGGTTATTATTGCAAAGGAAGTGAATCCTCTCAAGCATAATCTCTATTGCATGAAGAGATGTATTTTCTAATGGAGGTGAAGCTCCTCAGGATGTTACCCTTAAGGAAGGGAGTCCTGGTGTGCACGAGCCAATCAACACATTGAGTTGAGACATGATTTTATTACAAATCTGCAGAATAGGGGGCCAGGCCAGGCCAGGCCTTTTCCAACCTTGTGGAAAACGAGCTGAGTCTTTTTTACAAAAAGGTAATCAAAACAGAAACATACAGAAACAGATGGGTCACTCATGCTTGCATAACAACACTTTTTATGTGCATGTGCTGATCTCCGTCCAGTTCAGTATCCTATCATTTCCACATACAAATTCCCCCGGGGGTGTGTTCTTTAACATTAGAATCATCTAAGGTAACTTGAAGTTGTCTTTACATCCTACCACCTGTTGCTAAGTTCTTGGTTAACCTTATTTTGTTAAACCTCTGTTGCAGTTTCTGCTTGAATCTCTTTGAACTTGTCAAGGACAGAAGGATTTATAGCATTCTGTTCCTGAGGTCTCTTCATGGTTTCACTGCTCCAGCACGTCATTATCATGGTTTCAAGGCTAACTGATAGTTACTGTGAACTTTCTGTGAATCTTGAACGTCATCTGACATCAGGCAGGCAGGCTCAGGCCGGGGAGGCAGATGGCGCCGGGAAATCCGGAGCAGGGAACACAGTCACGGTGTTTGTGCTGTGGGCAAGCTTTTCCTTTCCCTGTTCCCAGCCACGGCAGAAGACGGCCCGCCTCCCGTTGCGCTGCAGGGAAGTGGTGTCGGTACTGACAAGTGGGCGTTGCTTTCTCTCCGTTTCCAAGAAATCCCGTGCTTTAGGCAGAAGGCAGCCGGCGAGATCCAGCCACAGAAACCAGTGGCACCTTCTACTCACTCAGCCACAGGATCCAGCAACCATCACTCATCTAGAGCTCATCGATGTCCTGGTTACAGGCACTGCAAACCTCACTGTCTTTTCTCCTCCTTGAGACTTGGGGATCTGTGATTCTGTGATTTTTAGCATAAACAACCCACCCCATTTATTGTTCAGTGGGGTTAATCCCCAGCTCAGCAGACACACCTGTTTCACAGGCTGGCTGCCAGGGGCTCGGCAGCAGTGCCTCTTCTTTTCCCAACACCCGTGGTGGTGTCAGGCTGAGGGTAGACCCCCCATATTGCCAGGTTTCAGGGATGCTTAGCGCGATACCCTGACCCCCAGTGCTGCTTTCACAGAAAGGACAAACACCTGCATCTGCTCATGCTCAGTGTCCGAGGCTATCAAGATAATCAGCTCATGAAAACAAGCAAAACTAGGAGCTGCAGTCATGACAGTCGGTGTCAGTGTCTGAATCCCAAAGCCCACACAGCCCATGGGTGGGAAAGGCTTTCCCAGCTGCCACTTTCCCAGACCATACTTCTCTCTTC
This sequence comes from Dryoscopus gambensis, assembly GCA_013389985.1. Classification (NCBI taxonomy): domain Eukaryota; kingdom Metazoa; phylum Chordata; class Aves; order Passeriformes; family Malaconotidae; genus Dryoscopus; species Dryoscopus gambensis. The sequence goes on along the minus strand of WEIT01015572.1, from coordinate 185,441 downwards.
CCATTCCAGGGCACGAGTGGGCTCAGGTGGAGCCGTGCTGGGCTTTCCACTGGTGAAATTACCAAATGCAAAGCGTAAGAAAACAGCAGGACTACTCAGCCTCCTAGGACTTAGCCCATACCATGGCCCTTACAAAGTGTACCGAGTGGTACCACCTGATGTGGTAGAAATGCACACAGGTGTCTCTTGTGAATACTTTTTATTGCATGCATAACATTTTAAACGTGAAAGCAAAGGTAGTGATTTCAAAATCGGTCCACTTTTATATAGCGTAGGGCATAGCAGATATGCAGATTCGTCCTCTGAATGCTGCTCTCCGGATTAACAATGTTCAGTACATGGCCAGCAGTGACTCTGAGGCGATCATTACCACTGATAAGGATGCCAGTGCTGAGTTTCCTTGCAGTGGATTCAACTAACCAAGAATTTGCATTGCTGGAGGCTGGTGTTCAGCAGAGAAACTTTGCATCCTTACTGCAGGGGAAAGAAACAACCCCACAAACCCCACCCCACCTCTCACCCCCCAAACCATCAGTGTGCTACCAACACCATTCTGGACACAAACCACACTCCAGCATAAGGGTTGCTATGAAGAAAGTGAACTCCACCTCAGCCACACCCAGCACACTGCAGGACTGCATCCTTTTCTTTGACAAACTTACGCTCACGAAGCCTACCTTGTGCTGAAGCTTTGCACAGGTGCTGTAGGCAGGAGGCAAAGAAATTAGATTTTGGATAATATCGAGCCCAAATCAGAGATACAGAGAGTACCCAGAGCTGGACAGAGGCCTCAGGCAGCAGCATAAGCACTCTTCATATCTGTAATGTCACAACCTGGCATTCATATCTGCCCAATTAATGAGATCAAACCACCCAGTCGCTTAATGGAAACAGCACTCCCAAAGGTTTTGGACACAAGCCCCTAGACTGGTTCACTCAGCACCCTCATCTGGGACACTGGAGCTTTGATGACACACAGTTTATGTAAGTGATACTCTGAAGAAAATTCAGAGAAATCCACTGAATGTCACCCCCAGCAGAAGTACACCTGGACTCCAGCTAAAGAGACCTGATGTCAGAGAAAGAGAAGATGTAGCTGAAAGAAGACACCAGCCTAAAATAAACAGCTGTGGGCTGCTTCATGTGGAAGTTAGACACCAGTCCAGAGGCTTTGCATCAAACACAGGCAGAGTACAGATGATTATATTGGTGGTATGGACTATTGAGTTCAGAGGTGCAAGCTAAAAGGGCATGAGATAAAGCATCAGACAAACCTGCTGCCAGTTACAAGAGAAAGTGAGGTGTTAGCCTGAAAGGGTGGTTGGTGAGCAAGGGAAGGAACACAGACTGTTTTCCTGTGTAAACAGAAAGCTGCATGATGGACTTATTGGTCCAATTGCCTCCTCTATTGTAGAAATCATAGAACTGTTAGAATCATAATGGCTGGAAAAGACGTCTAAGATCTCTTCAATATGCCGAGTATTTATAAGATAAAAAATCTATTACAACCGTCCGACTTTCTTTGGACGTAACATCAGTACATGTGGCTTTAAATTCAGTGAGCCCAAATTTAATCTCCAACTTCAGCTTGCGGTTTTTCCCCAGCCGTGTGTCTGGCGATGGCACCACACAGGAGCCAAGCTTTTCCATCCCTTCCTCATCTACGTACTTAGCATCCTGGTTCTTTGTACAATAGAAAGAAAAGTCTACACTTGTTTGATCTGCTTCTGTTGGGCAGAAATCATAGGAAGCAACTTCCTTTATATTCACCGACTCCCCAATTCCCACCAATTTCTTGAAGAGACCTGTGCAATAAGTATAGCCATCGATTTTTGAGACCTTCCGTTTATGGACATCATGGATAGCATCATCAAATTCCTGATTTATTTCTACGCCATATGTCCTACAGCTGATTCTTGAGGTAACAATGTGTGGATTAACTCCGAATAAAACAGCCCCTTTTGCAATGGCCGCCTGGGCCTCCATGGGACAAAGGATATGATACTTGCTGCTAAAGGCCTGCCTGACTGCATCTCTCAGGATGATGCTGGATGCAAAGCCTCCCACAAGCAAAATGTACTGGACTTTGTCCATCTCAGGCTTGCAAAGAATTTCTTTCAAAGCACAAATGATATTGTTGATACAGTAGTCAAAAAAGCTCTTCATTTTCTCATATGTAATCATGATTGTCCCATCACACCATACAGCTCCTGCTGAGTTTTTGAAGAACTGGGAGATGTCCTTCTTGGACTCTGCCACTCTGATCAGGTTGTAGTAGCAACGTATGTAGACTGCCTCCCTGCTAGCAGAGCATTTCTGTACACTGAAGTTGTAGATCATACTTTGCAATTCGGTAGGGTGCTTCTTTACATATTCATCCCATACGCCATCATCAAATATTTCCCTGAGGAAACTGGCGAAGTTTTCATCCACTCTGTTGCCTCCCCATCCACCTCCAGTTGCTTTGTGTAACTCCTTTAGGTAATGGTTTTCTTGGATCTCATGTACTGTGATGTCTACAGTGCCACCTACACACGCAGACAGACACACACAGAGACTCAAATTATTGTGCAGTTTGCTTTAAGGTACATGAGTTTCCACTGAATTTAATCTTACCTTCTGAACTCCCAATTCACAAATGTGCTTTTCTGCTGCTTTCTTTCCTCATCCTCATCCTTCTGCTATTGCCTGTACTTCTCTAGATTTCTTAAACTTAGGCACCTTTGTTTAAAAACCTGGTCTCACAAGGCTCCTACAGTTATTTCTGATGGGAGCTGGATGCTGCGACTTGCTCACTGAACAAGCCAATCTCCTGTCTGATCACAAACGGAGACCGGCCTCCTCACATAGGTGGTGGACTCCTGAGCAGTGGTGGGAAGACTCTCAGGAACTTGTGCTCCTCTTGATGCCTTTTCAGTATTTGTTCACAACCACCAGACTGCCCTTGGCAGAAAATTCACACCACACCAAAAAACCTCAGGAATCTAGAAAAATTACTGAGAAGTGCTTCATCAAATATCCTTCATGATTTACTCCCCAGTGCCTGCTAGCTCATGGCTTTGGTCACTTCACTGGGCACTAACTACAGTTGCTCCTAGAGAGGAGGCTGTGAGCTCAGGCTGCACAAGAGCACGTGGCGCGTGATGGTGGCTGATGGTGAGACGTGGTGCCAGCTGATCTGGTGCAAGGACAGGACCTCATGTTGTGACTGTCTGGCCTGAAGAGCACTGTAGTGTGGGACACAATCCTGCTCTTTCCCCTATTTTTCTGCCTGCTCACAGGATCTCATCGGGTGAGAAATAAAACCAAAAACCCCATGACAAGCACAGCAGTGGGGTCCAAGCTCTGGGACCTTTGGCCATACTGTGAAATAGCTGTGCGGCACACCCAGCAAAGATGGTACCTGTTAAACAGGGAAAATTTTACCTCCGCAGTCAACAACAATATACTGGATCCCAGGGGAGTCTTCAAACTTCTTCTTGTCACAGCTGTCTGCCATAAACCCTTCCTGTGGGAGCTGCTTGCACCACAGCGATGCAGCTTCTGGCTCCAAGGCAATGATCAGGTTCTCAGAGATCATGTCAGAGACAATTCCTGCCTAAAATCACAAAAGAGAGGAGTCAGTTCAAGGGAAGGGGGTGAGATTACTGCTGCATGAACACCACCTGCTAGGGAGCCTCTTCTCGCCCCAGCCGCTCATGCAGGGGTGGTGGTTCTTGCACCGCTGATCACTGTGGGGCTCATTTCTACACGGCAGTGGAGGGAGAGGGCAGAGCTATTGTTACTGCCAGTTTGGGACATCCTCTGCCTCACCACCCTCAGTGTAGAAGATTCCTCTGCCTGATGGACTGAAATTTGAAATACAGGTTGTTTACATGTTGAGGAGTTCCTTTGCCTCAATGGGCAAAGAAACCTCCAAAGGCAATTTGAGGAAATGGGGTAACCCCTGCTTTCACCTCTTTTGCTGCCAGCCGCATGAACTGCTTGGCAGCAGCGCTCCATATGGCTGGGACAGTAAGGACCCAGGTGACCTCCTCCTGGTCGTAGACAGTTTGGAAAGAGGCCTCTTTAATGGTGTTCAGGGCATGTTCCTTCAGGTAGCGCAGGCTTTCGGAAAACACTGTCAGGGCAGGAAGCAACTTTCCATTGCTGGCTTCCAGCTTCATGCCAGCTGTGACGTTCTGCAAAACAAAGGCCCAGGGTCACACGGTGCAGTGCCTGTAGGAGGCCTGTCCCCTTCACGCCAAGCACTGCACAACATAGGGCACAGAAGGAGGTCCTGTCTCCAAACCTGAGTGAACTCCCAGCACTGGCTTCACTGCTGTGGCTGAGTCTGAGTGGCACAGGTCAGCTACCAACCTGCTTACCCGCCACGCCTGTGATTCGGTAGGCAAAATGTCACTGTGCTTGGTAAGTCAGCTGTTTCTCCTAGGCCAAATTTTGTAAAGACCCTGTGGATCCCTGAAGAGCCAGTGGGGGTTGATACTGTAATGAAATTTTCCTTCACCATTTGCTCCTCAGATGCAGAGTAATAGTTCTGAACTGAAACCTCTCTCCAGCCCCCGCTGAAAGTGAATGAGAACCAAGCACTCCAGAGGTGACGTTGTGACAGGCCACATCATTCCCAGCTTTCCCGGGGAGGAAAATCTTTGAGGAGGCCTCCCACCCACCACAGCACCTTGTTCAGCGCTCATGACTTAACCCCGGGGGATGCCAAAGAGAGGACATGGGGCTTTTCCTGGGACTGGGTCTGTGCTCTGGTTTATTCTATGCTTTGAGAGGCCCTGTAGGACCCCAGAGCACAGACAGGAAGGCCCTAAGGCAGCCTGGTGTTCGGCTGAACAAGCAAACCCAGATAAAGCTGTGAACTATTCCAAACTGGTACAGAGCCTTCAGAGAGCAATTATAAAGCCACTGCAGGCTTCAAGGACAGCTGGACACCCTTACATTAGCTTTGGAATAACACTTCAATAGAGGGAAAGATGATCTAGGGGGAGTTGTATAACATGGGATGAGATCTTAGGTGATCCCAGGGGTGCCCATCTCCTTTGAATTACAGGAAATTTCACTTGATTCCTGTTCCCTGTTGAGGACTGAAGCAGGGAGTCCCAGAGGGAGACCAGTTTCTCTGTCAAGCTCAGTAACAGGGCAGCTGTTTTTTAGCAACATGTCTTTGCCTTCACTCAGGTATGCAGTCAGGTTTTACCATCTTTAGACAAACAAAAAACATCATAAAGGAAGGACCCATGAAGCTTTCAGCAATTACAAAAATAAATAATTTCTTCTTTGGTTCATCAAAGTAATCTCTGACTTGTGTTCATTCACCCTCATTAAGCAGACTTAGCCCTCTTCATGGATTCTCTATCCCCCACCTCTCAAATAAATGAATAGCCCTGACCCCCATTAGCAGTAACCCTTCCACCTACCGTGTTGTACAGCTGCATCTTGAAATTCTGGAAGAAGTACCAGCTGTCAGCTTGGCTGGAGGGCAGGCTCTTGTACTTCATCACAGCATCATAGCCAAAATACTCGAACTCCTGGTTCTGGTTGAACAAGATGCACGTGGGCGTCTTTGGTGTCTTGAGCCCGTGCTCTATTCCCCAGTAAACCTGGCGCATTTGGTCTGTACCTGAAGCAAGAGAAAAACAGTACCCACTGTAGGATGTGCCAAAATCTATAGCGACGACGAAGACTGACTGGCTGGCCATGGCCACTGCAGTGCAGAGGTGTGCAGCTCTGGGAACCAGAGAGGGGTGAACACACGGGACTGGACTGAACTGAAACTGAAAGCACTGATATTGCAGAGGGAAGGGCAACCTCCCCTGACTTTATTTGCTGGAGAGAAGTATGACTCTAGACATACTATAAATAGCGCCTTTTCCTGTAAAGAGGCTGGGCTTGCTTCCGTTTCTCCTAACAGCAAAGTGCCTTTGTTAGGAAACTGTCTGATCAGTAGCTTTCTGCACTCCCAACAGCAAGGACAGTCCCTGGTGCTGCCCACTCATTTCAACAAACATTTTCTGCTGCTGCTGCTGCTGTAAAGGCATGGGGACACACAATGTTCCTTGCTGCAGCAGCGAATGGATGGAAGTACAGTGTGAGGACAATAATCCCAGAAAGATGACTGCAGAAGGCAGCAGGTAGGTTACACAGGGGGTGTCTCTGGATAAACTTCTTTAACCTTCCTAGGTCTGAATATTTCTACAAAGTTTCTTGGAGGGTTGCACGAGTGCTGAACAGCAAACATTTTCTGACTGTGAAATATTTCAGCAAAAGCTCTGTTTTCTACTTCCTAACCTTTCTAGCCATCACAGAGATGGTTACTGTCCCCAAATTCACCTCAAGTTACACTCCAAAGTGCAAGGCAGATCTTAAATTGGCGCAAGAGGAAAAGAAACTAGAAAGATCAGCACAAAGAGTGTCACAAGAGATGGGATTTTGGGACTCAGACTCTGAGCTGATGAATTTTGCAGGAAAAGGCTGGCTAAAATGCAGATTTATTTTTACTGGAGTGCTGAGCTTAAAAAACAAAACAAAGAAAAGTGTCTTCTGTGAAAGACTGAAAGTGAAGTGATTTAACTGGAAAGGAATCCATGCAGGTGAACAAAACCAAAATGTGCTTCAGTGGGAGGAAGTGATGTTGAGAGAGAGTGGCAGCACAGTCCCTTGCAGCAGCTGTGCAGCCTTCTATTGGCATAAACCAGAGGTAAGGCCTCACGCTGAGGCTTTCTCTGACATCGGGTTGCAGGGACGAACTTGCTCTCTACTCCACCTAGATCCAAGCTGCAGGAGCACCTTAATCTGGGACTGTCTCTGTAAGAATAGTTGATATTTGGAATCCTCATTAGGAAACAGGACACAGAGAGCAGTTGTACAAATAAGAAAGTACCTTGAGAACACAGAGTTTTGTGCTCCTCTATAAAAAACCCCCACACTTGTGCATTGCAAAGTTGGTTTTAGCAGAACAGTCAGCTGCATTTGCTGTTCCCCACACTCTGTGGGTCTGGGTTGAGTTTGTTTTTCAAGAGCTTTCCCTGTATCTTGCCCACTTCATCCAGACCTAATGATGAGCCAAACCCTCCTGGTTTTGGTGCACCCTGGCCTGTGGAGTCCTCTGGGCTGTATGAGGCATTATCTGGGACAGTGCTGACTGACTTGTGCCAAATCTGCACCCCCGTGTGCCCTTTGTCCTGTCTCTCATCTGCTTGCTGGCATGGATGTAGCTGTTATATTGCACAAATGTGGTTAGGTTATTGATATGTTATTGATGGGTTTTGCACTGGGGATGCTGTGTTGTACAAGTCTGGACAAGTCTCTCGCACGTGGTGATTTTGTAACATTGGAATCCTACACCTCTTACCTGGAAATCCTATCTTACCCCCTATGTGAGCCTGTACCCCATTGGCGGGGGCCTTCCCCCTGCCCCTTCCTCCCTGGGTGGGTCAAAAGGAGTCCTTCTGAGGCCCCTGGTCCCTTCTCCTTTCCTGGATCCACCAGTAAAGACCTAAGGACCATATCCCGGAGAGAAGAGTGCCTTTCTTTCTTTTACCTAGGTTCTCTTGGCACGTGCTGCTCCTGGGGTCCTGAGCTAGCCTTGGACCCCTCGGGACCACCACCGTGTCATGTAGCCATGAAGCCTCTGCTCATAGGACTTGCTGTTATAAGGTACTTGTTTTGAGGATGTGTTCTTTCCCCCCTTCATTATAAGAATTCCCTTTTATTTTTTCCTCAGACATACATCTGACACCTCACAGCAGCCATCAGTCTCCAGAGACCAGACTTCAATCCTGAAGGAATGGTTTGAAATGATGAAAGAGATGGACAACAAAATAAGGAATGAAATGTTCAAAATGATGGAAGAGATGGACAACAAAATCACGAAGGAAAAGTTCGAAATTATGGAAGAGATGGACAACAAAAGAAGGACAAAAATGATCAATAGGATGGAAGAGATGGACAACAACAGAAGGACGGAAATGTTCAAAATGATGGAAGAGATGAACAACAAAATAACGTGAGAGTCCAGTGACCAGAAATTACACTCTTTAGTGTTTGGTGTGACAATGAACTGTAGCTGGTGCACACTAGGGCACTGGGGTGGGGCACAAGATTACAAATCAACCAGACACAGGGAGGGCTCTGAGTTAGCAACAAATTTTCTGCAGGCTTTACTGGGAACCCGGAGCAAATTTACAGAAGCTGCTTGACCTGCCCCATGTAATGTGCAGATCTTACACTTGGGGAGTACTTTATTTGCACTGTTGGTATTGACTCACAGAATCACAAACCAGCCACCTGGCAAAGAACAGCCTTGAGAAGTGTTGGTCTCTTGATTTCTTTTCCCTAGGGGCTGATCAGGAATTGGAGGGAGGAAGTTTAGCTTGTGCATTTTTTAAGACTTTACTGCATACTTGCCCACTGATTGAAATGTGGTTTATTATTTCTTTCTTCCCCTTATGCATGGATGGACAGTGAGAACAGAACTTTGACTGACCCTGTTAATATGGCAGTACACCCTCCGGATCGTGGCAGCAGGTACTGTGATTCTTTATATTAATAATCAAAGAGGGGAACATCATCATGATCCTCACAACCACACTTCCACTTCTTCTGATGTAAATCGCCCGCATCCATGATTTGAGCATAAATTCTGGGTTGGAGCTTTCAGGGGAGATGTTCAGCTCCCCTGGAGCTTTTCCTGGATGCTCTACACTTTCCCACCTCAGAGCTTTTTCTCTGGAATTCAGATTATTCAACAGGGGCATGTCCACTGTTGTCCCAGTGCCCAACTACAAATCAGGAGATCTCACAAATCTGTTTCAGAGCACTTCCTGGAAGGATAATGCAAGTACAGCATCAGGAGAAAGAGGAAAATGAGAGGCTGAAAGAGAAGATCAAGCAGCTAGAGGAAAGGTAAGGTATTTGTTCATATTTTGGATGTGCTGTGTGTTTCTACACTGAAAAGCCACATACTTCTTGCTTCCTCCAGTCCTTGGGGACTCTGTTTCTGACCAGACAGCCCAGACACCTTCTCTCCAGACTCTCAACCTGCCAGCATCTCTTTGTAACTGACTTCTGGAAGATGGCTTGGGTTGTTCTGCAAAGGGAAGGAGACATTCTCAGGGTAACCAGTTAAATAAAGAGTAAAAGAAACCAGTCTACAATGACATCGTCAAGATACCACTCGGATCAGATTCCACTGTGATCATGCAAAACTGAGTTGAGAAAGCACTGCTTCCCACACAAAAGCTGCTCGCCAGCTATATAATAGAGTTGAGAAGTCCATTGCAGAAAACATGGGATTCATGAAACAGAATCATAAATAAAATAGTTATGTTCACTCATTGTTTCATCTTGACTTATCTATGTTTTTAATATCCTCCTTGACCTAGAAACCAAGTGCTCTTGGCTAAAGTGATGCCCATGCACCAACACTCTGAGGACATCAATGACCCCTTCCATCTGTCTGCTGTGCTGCAGAGATACAAGATGCTCCGACTACAGCAATGGGAGAAAGTCAGGAGCTCCAGGCCCCACAGTTGGACCTATGAACGAGGCAGTGAAATCATTAGGGTTTGTTCACATCCATTTTCTCCATCTGATTCTTATCAGATCAATACAGTGTAGCCATAGAGCAGCCTTTGAGTATTTGTATTTCTGTATCAGAAAGGGTTGGGGCCTAAGTTTGGGTCTCTGGTTTTCCAGTCCAGCAGGGCCTGTGGAATGCTGTAGAGATCAAACTGACAGTGACTTTCTTCCTCCTGCCTTTCAGAAGGGCACATTCAAACACCTGTCCCATCTCTCACACATGTAAAGCACAAGTGGGAAAACAATCCACTTTGCTTATGCTGGTGCTTGAACTGATAGCTGGGAGACCTCATTTGGATGTCTGACTCACTGCTCTGATGCTGGGGAGATCTGAAGGAAAATACCCAAGTGGTATTACCTTAAAGGACAAGACTGAGATGGGGCCATTATTAGCATTGATTGTGATGATAAGGCCCCACAGAGGCTGAAGAATGGGCTCCAATGTGCAAGCAGTTTGATGAAAAAGTTTGTTTCACAGCTATTGAAGACATCTTGCAATCAATTAGCAGCCCTACAATTTACTTTAATGCAGATATGTTCTCAGTATATGCCCTGCACTATACACCTCTGGTTTCACTGTGATTGCTGCTGTAATCAGTTGTTGTCTTTGAACTGCAGAAGCTGTTTGATGCCTGTGAGAAAGACGTGCAACAGAGAACAGATGACATATGTAAAGCTCTTGACATTCCACATTGGAGCAGTGCTTCCATCAAGAGCAAACAGGTATTTTAATGTTTCTGTGTCAAAGGGCCATCGGTATCTGCCATTCACTTAGATGTTTGCTTCTGCTAAGGACACTGCTCAAAATCTGTCAGCAAAGACACTGGGGATAACTTCCGAGCTGAGAGGGCTGGGGCTGTAGAGAGCTAAGCTGCAGCAAGCCTGAGAGCAGCACTGGATAAAAACAGATCTTTCTCTCTAAGAGTTAAGCTATTCCAGGAAGAAGCAGGGAGCTGGACTTGAGGATCCTTGTGGGACCCTTCCAATAGTATATTATTCTGTGTCCCATGCCACACAGCCATACACTGCACATCTGAATTGTCCAGCTGGATGAGGCACATATATGAGTGCAGAAAGCATTTTCCACCCCTATGTTGCTTTTATGGGACCTTCCTCCAAAGCATGAAAGGTGTGACTTCCCCATTACTGATTGACACCATCTGAGAAACAAAAATTCCCACTGCTTGCCTTACCACATGATAACAGCCTGCTTCGTGCTGATTGTTCTGTAGGAGGTGATGCGAGAAATAAGGAAGCTCCTTCGGCAACCCTATTACCAAAAGGACCCATCGCTACCCATCAAGATTGTTCAAGTGAGTAAAGATACAGCCCAGGAACCAGGGCAAAGGTTCAATTGTCTGTGCAGCTTGTTCGTTAAAAAATGAGAGGTCTCCCTTCTGCTTGAGGTTGTCTTCCACTTGTGGCCAGGTCCTTCCAGCCCATATATTCCCAAAATATTCTCATGTACATGTAATCTTGTAAGGGAGGCACAGCAGGACAGGCAGGGCCGTGCCCCTACAACAAAGGCACAGCCCTACTGGACCCAAGCAAGGAGCAAAGAGCAAAGGGCCGGTGGTGGTGATCAGGGTCAGCCACAGACCAGTGACCACTGGGCAAGCTCACAGTGACCAGCCAGGTCAAGACTAAGCTGGGATGTTGGGATGACTGTGCCCAGCCTTGCTGATCCTGACCCACAGACCAACAGGCAAGCACCCAGCCACCACTCAGCTCCTTGGTCAAGTGCTGGCCAGTCTGGGGGTGAAGATGAGGCCTCCCATAACGCCTTCTCACACCACCCTTTCTGCCAGCTTGGCTGTTATTGCAGGAGTTGAATACAAGGTTATACGGCCACGCTGTATCTGAGCTGACCTTGGACACAAGCAGCCAAATTCCTGTGAGGGCCGAGGAAAGCTTGCAGAGACTGCTGATGTGCACAGAGCCCTGATACCTGCTATCCACATGGACTAGACCCTAATGGGCTTTTTTTGTGGAAGAGATGACACAGATATATGAAAACTCCAAAGAGGAGCTTCCTCCTTTTGCAGCTTGCTGGGCCTTTCCAAAAACTCAGTCTCATCAAACTCCTTGCAGATCTCTCCATGAGGAAATAGAGACAGGTGCTGGATGTTGGCACAATCCAGAAGTCAGGACTTAGTAAATAAAAGAACCTTTAAAGCGACCCTGGGCCCCGTGCATGTCCCACTCAAACAGTACCAGCAGCTTTGACAAGTGAAGTTCTTGAGTGCGTAGTTCACGTGGAGCAGCTGCACAGAATGAGAGCGGGGAGGCAGTGTAACAGTCCATCAACATAACATTACAAAGCTTTGAAAACTGTTCTCATTTGATTTCCAGGAAGCTGCCATTCTCACAGGAGATGAAAATGAAACTGAAGAGTGGTTCCTGCTGGAGTGCTGCCAAATTTATTGTTTGCTGCTTCTCCAGGATGCACCAGTTAAAGCTGAGTGGAAAATGGACCCGAGGTATTCAGAGCATGTGTACAAGAAAGATGAAGGGCACTGGGAAAACCCATCATTTCTGTGGCCCATAATGAAATGCGGGGAGAACGTTATTGTGAAAGGTGTAGTCTGGGATCAGAATGATGCCTGGAGTTTCAAAATGAGACGGACTTGAGAGTCAGGCTATTACTTACTTAGCCATAAGAAGATGACACAGCTGCTTTGCAATACTCTGCTTTTCTTTCTCCCATGAACTGCCTGTTTTTCAGAGCTAGTAAGTTAGACATCCCCCGCTTGGGACTCCTAGGATAAATTGTTACTAACAAACATGTATTAAAAATTGAAGCTACTCCAATTGTCTCCTCACAAAGGCCACCTGCCTGTTTGCACTCAGCTGCTTTCCCACGTCTGTACCATTTACCTCTCCCAAAGCCCTTCAGCTACACACGTGCCACAGCTCTGGACCAAAGAGCTCTAAAAGCTGTATTCCATGGCATAAGGGGGATGCAGTGAGGCAAATGAATGTTTATGTGATTTTGTGTGACACAGTATTCTGTGAGCCACTTGAGAATTCCCAAATAAAAAAAGACTTAAAATTCTGCTGTGTGCCTGCTACGTCCTTTTCTCCAGTTCTTTCTAGTCCATCAGTTTCCTTGGCTGCACAAACTCCCTGGGATTTTCTCAATGGGCCCCCTGAAAGAAAGGCAAATTTCTGTAAGCAAAGTGCTCTGCTTCTCTCAGGAATACAGTATTCCCTAAGCATGTTGCAGGTCACTGACAACATGAGCTGGGATCCAGGTGTGTGCAAGAAAATTGGCTTTTAGAAAACCAGAGTATTCTGAGAAACTGACCGTAAAAGACCTTTATTGGAAATGCCACTTATGGAATAGAGCAGGTGAAGTAAAATTACATATGTACCATATTTCCTACAACTTTCACAAAATGAAAGAACTACCATAGTTAGTTTTTCATACCTTGTAAAATGTTGCAGACTTGGGTGAGCAGTGCATTAATATTTCACTTTTCCAGGCTGTGGAAGGTAAATGACAGGGAAGATGTCCAGTACAGGCAAGTAGAAGTTTTAGCATGACCCTGAGCCAAAAGCCATGAGATTATACCGGTATAATACTACACACATGGCAAGCTGCCATGCTCTTTTTGTTGCCCGCTTAGAAATTTTTTAGCCTAATTTTTTTTTGTGGCTCCCTAAGTCTGTCTGGTCCTATGCTGTGCATCAGTTTTATCTCTGAAGCTCATCACTTCTGCATCCCCTCATGTGTGTCCTTTCCTTTGATTTTTCTCTCTTTAACATCATTTTTGCTAGGCTAAAATACTCAAGTTGCAAGGCCTTCTATTTCAAAGACTGATTTTCAAGTCTTCAGAAAGCTAAAAGCACTGCTGCAACCTTTCTAACATGCTTCACATACACTCTCTAGTATCTCCTAATATCAGAAGCAGACGTTTTGCTCTGCCTGTGTCACCAAAAATGTTGGGAAAAATAAAACTTGCTATCTAACACCACTGTATATCTAATACATACATGTAACTAATACATACACGTCTGTTAAAGGAATTCACAAGATTAAGCACTGTTTGTTCAAGATTTTCCCAGTATCGGTACAGCACCCAGCAGAATCCAGCAGACCTGGGCTCTGAGGTACTGCTAAAATGCCTTCTCCCTATTACTCAGCTGATCTTGAAGGAGCAACAATTTCCCCCTCCCTGCAAAAAGTGTCATTTGGCTTAGGGTGCAGGAGCCCTGGAACAGTGAACAGTGAACAAACCGCTAAAATCAGAGGATTGTTAACCTCTCACTACAAACCAGGTACTTCACCCATCAGCAACAAAGATCCACTGATTGCCGCTGTGCCAAGTGTCTCTGTGAAATTTCCCTGTTGCCAGACTCTCACATCTCCCGGTGCAAAGGACAACATCTAGCCCCTGATCCAACACATCCTCTTTTCCCAGTTCTTGAAGTTTGAGGGTGAGGCAATATTTTAAATCAGATGCTGTGCCACATACCATCCCAAGGCTAATATGACGTCCTGATGTCCTTTGCATAATTTCCTAATTAATATTTTAACTGGAAATTGGTGCAAGATGGGGAAATGGTCTCCTCTGTTCTGACTTCCATTTTGTGGGGTCTCAGCTGATGGAGGAGACACACTTAAGCAAAGTTTTCCAGCACACAAGGAGCCCTTTGTAGGGAGCCCTACACTCAGGGAGATCTCTTTGCTGCTGCTTACACCTCTCCCCCTCTCCCAGCCCCAAGGAGGGAAGCAGAGGCCTGGGCCCTTCCCAGAGTGAATATTTGACTTCTCATCCATGGCTCAGAGAAGGAACCATGAAGAACCTGTGAAAATTTAGCTACAGCTTGTGCCTCACAGGAAGAGCAAAACAATCAGAAACCCAGCGAGTGGAAGATCCTGAGGTTTAAACCTTTCCTTTCCCACAACAGCACGACTTGTGCCCCCTAACCAGCCTCCCACAGAGACTTAACATGGGAAAATGGGAGCCTGCAGAGGGAAGCGAGCTTCACTGAAGGAATGTCTGAGCAGGCCTGGAATTCCTCACCCCGACAGAAGATGACTTCATGGATCACAGGTGGAAGAGAGGGCGGGTGGCAGCTGCACATGCAGCCTTCACCTTCCATTCGCAAGAACCAGGCTGGTGGAAGCAAAATGAACAGGAGGGTGTGGTTCACCACAAAGCAGAGAGTGGGGGTACTGCCTGAAGGTATAATGGTTGTACAGACAGCACTAAGGTTGGTGGGATATCTGGAGGCAACCCCCATAGGGATCCTTGCAGGTAGGCAACAGGATACTGCCTCGATGGCCCTCTAGTCTGGAACCACTCCGGCTGCTCTTGAAGTCAAACGAATTTGCTCAAACAAACGTTGCCTGTTGGTTTTGCAACAGCAAAACAAATGTCACACATCATCCACCCCATCGCCTCAGTTTGGTCAAGTACCTCAACAGCTGCAGAAAGGCAGCACAAAAGGGGCTGTATTTTGTGTACCTTAATTTACAGCAATGCAGTCATGTGCCACCCTGGAGCTGGATCAGGCACCAGTGCACAACCAAGCAGGGACCTGGCATCACTGCTGGTATGACTTTGGGCTCACAAAGGCTTCCTGAGAGGAAATCAGTGCTGTGGGAGCCCGAGGCTGTGTGGCTGTGAGCAGCCACCTCTGTGTTTGTCCCAGTCCCTCCTGGCAGCCCCCGCACTGTTGAAGTCCAGGACCTTCCCCCCAGGAGCTTCCCCTTGGATCTCACATGGAGTGCGCTTGGGCCACCAGCTCCACAGCACCACGATGGGTGCTGCAGCACGCACGGCAGCGCCTCAGGGCTACCGCAGCTCAGGACGCTGTGCTGCGGAGACGGCAGGAAGGAAACAGCAGGGGTGCAAACAAGTGAACCTCGTGGCAGAGCTGCGGGCGGAAGCAAAACTGCACTTTGGAGAAGCGTTTCCCCGTCCTGCAGCGCCCCGAGGGTGTGGTGTGCTGTAAAAGGGCGTTTTGAGGCAGGCCCAACAGCACCAGGGCCCGCGGTGAGGCCCAGAGCCACAGTGGTGCAGCTCACAACAGGGCAGGGCCAGGGAGCTCGCCGCCCCGCAAGCTGCACAAGGCACCATTTGCCTTTCACTCTTAGTTTGATTTCGAACGGTGTAATTGCTCCCTCATAAGCGTAGAAAAGGAATTGCTTCCTGCAGACACATGAAATATTTACTAGGCGAGGTTTGGTGATTTATTTCTAGGCCTTGTGCAGATCCTAAGCGCGCCTCAGCGGACAGAGGATAGGGAGAAGGACCAGCTGCGCTATTCCTGATATTGAGAGCAGGCTGGAGATTGCGGCTGCGATGTGCCAACGTGGGGCGACGGCGCTGCGCCCCCTGCCCGCGGCTCATGGAGCAGCGCCGCGCGCTCCGGCCCCGGCAGTTCTGTCCTTGGGACACGGGCTACAGAGGGTCGGGCAGATCACGGCACCCAGGCATCCCGCGAAGTAAGCGGGGCACCCGGGGGCGACCTGTACCCGCGCAAAAATTCCTCTCACATTCGGAGTGAGGACCCGGGCGTCACCCCGGGTCGTTATTTTCCTTACTCATAAGTTTAAGGCATACTGTAGGAGCCGCCGCGCCGCTGGTACACTGCTCCGCACTAACTCTACAGGCTAGGGCGAGCGCCTTTTCACGCCGCCTAACGCCACGTCAAGCTGGCCTCTCAGTGTCCCCCCCACCCTGCACGGCTCTTGTCCCCTTCCGCGCCGCGGGACCGCTGCCGCGGACCGAACCGGGCCGCGCCGTATGCAAATGACAGGCCTG
>WEIT01015572.1:130283-152703 GCA_013389985.1 Dryoscopus gambensis | reverse complement strand
GGGGGCCCGGGAGCCGGCGTGCCTTGGGGCTGCTGCGGGCGGGGGGCCGGGCTGGGGCCGGGGAGCCGCCCGAAGACCTTTGCAGGCTGTGCGTGGGGTGCGTCACTGCTGCTTTGCTGTACCGCGTGTTCTCTCACTGTCTCTGTCAAGGAATCTCTGTCTCGGCTGTTCTCTCGCTGCGGACGTGTGCAGTCTGTGGACATGTGTGACAAGCCAGGGCCAGGAGAGAAAAAAGATAAACTGACGTCCAAGTTCTTCGACCACAAAACTAGAAAGGTAAAGCTTGTGGGGGAGAGGAATACCGATGCATTAGTGGAAAAAGATGGCAAGTACTGAATGGTTGTCTTCAGAACATGAGGCACAGGAAGCCATATGGGGCATTGGGTGACATGATTACTTACTTAAGTTTACACTGTCTTCTTTTTCTTATACTACTGCCACTTGTGGTTTGATTTTTATTTTATTTTTTTAAGCTGTTTGTACTGCAGTTCCTTGGTTGTTGCCAATTTCCTTGACATATCTGACTCACCTGGGTGTTTTTTTTCTTTTAGGGATTTCAAGTAGCATACGTGGTGTTCAGGAAACCAGCAGGTGTCCAGGCAGCCAAGGCTCTTTCACAGGAAGGTCCCTTGCTAATATCAACAGAGAGCCACCCTGTGAAAACCGGCATTAGCAGTATGTCAGCTCTAGCTCTCTTTCTACTGGCTAATGCTAGGGAAGACCTATACTCGTTTGCTGAATTCTACCATGTGTGTCCTATTTTGTTCTAAGCTGGGGGATGTTCAGTGTTTCGTGTGCTTTTACTATTCACAGGGTAGCAATCTTACTGAAGCAGGTGTTGAAGTCTGCTCCAGTGACCCTATGGGAGAATCGGGTCACTTGGAAGGGTGCTTTTTCCTGATGTTTTTTCAGTATTGCATAGAGTCAGAGATGCTGTCTCTGTCTTGTCCTCAAAACGGAGACCAGACTCATGCAACAGGCACCAGTTGTCTGTCAAGAAGACAGCACTTCACATATAACCCCTTGACAGAAACGCAGCCCTGAATGTTGTGCCCCTTGGGCTTAAGGCTAGCCCGCTTCTGCCTGGGAAAGTTGCAAACTCTTCCCATCACATATTGGTTGTGCTCGCAGCTGCAAGTCCATTTGAGCTGTGGCAGGGGGGAAGCTGAACACAAATGGGAATGGTGTCTCCTTCCCCCAGTCTAGAATTCGCTCTAGAGCTGCCCAAAAGCACCACCCTAGCCTGCTTCTAACAGCAGCTACTGCTGACTTGTGCCCTCTCTGTCTCAGAGTGGATCGCCAGCTATGAGGCCTCCATCGTGGATCCAAAGGAGCTGAAGGCTGAGGTGGATGCCTACATGCAAGACTATGATAAAAAGATGGCTGAGGTGAGGCCAGGCTAGGGAGGGAATCCAGCTAAGCAGTTTTCTTGGGGGAGAGGGAAAGAAGAGAGATTTCTCAGTGCTCGAGCCACAGTGGAAAGGGCTGAAGGTCCCTCTGTTTGACGGAGGTTTTTTGCTCCCAGTTGCTGCTGGGCAGTCAGGCCCTGGTTTGTTCTGGAACACCTGACCCTTCCCCCAGGGCTTACAATAGATATCCACAAATAAATTGGTTACTGGCTGGCATGCAGTGTTGTGACTGAGAGTTGAATGCCTACAGCCCTGATCCCATGCCTTCCTTTAAATCTTGTGTGGAAGCAGGAGCTGTAACTTTGCCTGTGTTTAAGGGAGGGCTGGGCTGTGGGGGAGCCGTGCATCAGGCTGTGCATCAGGCTGTGCATCTGCAGTGGGCTGCCTCACCCTTGTGTCTTTACAGGAAGAAGCCAAAGCAGCCAAGGAGGAGGGTGTTCCGGATGAGGAGGGCTGGGTGAAGGTGACACGGAAGGGCCGGAAGCCTGGCCTGCCCCGGACAGAGGCTGCCAACCTGCGGGTGCTGGAGAAGGAGAAACAGAAAAGGGCCCGAAAAGAACTGCTCAACTTCTATGCCTGGCAGCATCGTGAGAGCAAGAGAGAGCGTGAGTGTGCAGATCTCCTCCTACCCCTGCCAGTGTCTCTTGTCTCTCACGCTGTGGCCTAAAGAGCATCCTTCTGCCTTTGGTGGAGGCCACGTCCTGCTGCCAGTAAACAGACCTGTAAACAGGTCTGAATGGCCTCGCCAGCTCTTGGAAGGCTTCTTGCCACCACTTGTCCTAGCAAGGGCTGCTGGAATATTTTGTGGGAGGGTGTGCAGGTCGTGGTTTTCCAAGAGATGCTTATTCAGTCTGCACAAAGGCAGCGATTGAAGAGGGAAACTAGCCAGATTCCTCCCCAAGAGGGAGCTGCAGCACCACCAGAGATGAACGGCTGGAGCCCCAGCTTGGCACTCAGCCTAGGTGTAAAATGACCTGCTCTGGGAAGTGTTGTGTTTGTGGCTGTTGGGACTGAGCCCCTCCTGGTGTGTGGAAGTGAAGCTCCCAGGAGAGGGAGATCTGCTGCTCCCGTGTGACCTGTTCTTTCTCTTTCTCTGTGTTTTAGACATTGCCCAGTTGAGGAAGAAATTTGAGGAGGACAAGCAGAGGATCGCGTTGATGCGAGCCCAGCGCAAGTTTCGGCCATACTAGGTTGTGCTGAGCTGTTCCTCAGGTGCCTGTGCTGGAGAGGATAGGAGAGATGCCTACTGACTCCATTTGCCAAAGGATTTTAAGGAATTGAGGCAGCTTTGGGTTGCCTCTCCCCTTGGATCTGAAATGGGAGATCCCAGCAACTGCTGCTGGAGGGGAGTTCCCTTTACTTGCACCAGTATCCTCTTGCTCTTCTATCATTCAACCATGTAGCACCACTTCTCGGGGCACTCAGGTCAAGGGGCTGAAGCAGATCCTGTGACAACCTCTATCTCCCTGCCAGTTGGTGAGAACTGGGATTGACCTAGCACAGCCTCTGCAGGGGCAGGGAATGGCTGAAGAACTGTAAATAAACTGCTGCTACTGTTTTCAGAACATGGGAATGCTTCTCTCTCCCCCCAGTCTCCTGTGGGAAACAGCTTCTTGTGTGCTGGGGTAGTGGTAAAAATCATGGCTTGTAAGCTGGTGCTCCTTTGCACATTTTATTGAAGGAAAGAGGAGGGAAGTGACTTTAGGAGAAGCCTAACTGCGAAGTCCCCAGACCTGTTGTCACAAGGAAAGATCAGTGGTTTGGTACAGAGCCCTACCCCTTTTCTTGGTGATTCCCTCCCTGGCAGCTCCTTCTCAGCCAAGTGTTGCGGTGCCCAGTCATGCAGCTGTGCATGGAGCTCTGCAGCCATGTCTAGGCCATGGGAAATTCCTGATACCCAGCACTGTTGCAAAAACAAATGCCACTTTGAGCAGCCTGGGTTGAAAGGAGAAACCAGACTCTCTGCGGCCTGTTTCTACTTAACCTGTCCCCAGCCCGCAGAAGGCAGGTAAGGATGGCAGCAGGCACATTTCGGTGTGGGGCAATGCCTTTGTACTGCCCCTACAGCATTTGTGCAGCTTTGGACATAGTGGTAGGTGTGTTACCAACGTAACCCACCCAGCCCCAGGCTTTTACACATTTATTTTACTACCTGCAGCCTCACTAGAGATGTGACCATGAATGTAAGGTGGAAGTGGTGATAAATTCCAGAGAGCTGAGATAAAATGGATTTACCCTCTCCTTAAAAACTCACCACAGATCCAGTTTGCATTGCTTGCGGAGATGATGGGCCTGCCTGCTTCAGTGGGCTTTGTGCATCAATTTAACTAGGAGGCAGATCCTTAATGTAGCCTACCTAACGTAGACAGTGTGTAAAAATTGCTGCCTCCCAAGATGCGTTTTAGCCGCTTGGGTTAGTAGCCTGAAAGAGAAAGGAGGTTTGTTCTCCTATAGAGCGAAGAAGACAGACTTAACATTAGGACATTAATCTTTATTTAGGACAGAAATAACCTCTGCCAACTTTTCTGTAATTTGTAGTTCTCGCAGCTGCTTTAGATAGAGAATTAGGGATATTCTCTAGCGTTCATTAACATGGCCGCCTCTGCACAGGCGAGCTCTTATTTAAGCTGATTCTTAAAAAAACAGTAGCTCTCATAGTAGAACAGAGACTGAGGCCCTCTGATCTCAGACATCTATGGAAGTAAGGAGAGAAGCAGAACACTATCCTTGTTTTTCAGCAGGTTAAATCCTGGGAGCAGCCTGTCCCACACCATCCTCAGGAAGGAGGCAAGATGAGCCACCTCTCTTGCAGTGCCAAAGCTGGTGCTGCCACTGTCACAGAGGATGCCTCTGCCTGTGTTCTGCTCTGTTTCAGGGTGCAAGTTGGCAGTAAGCCAAGGGGAAGGCCACTTTGGGCCTCTATCCCTATACTCACAGAGCTGGAAGTGGAGCAAGGATTCCTTCTCCTTTTGGCAAATGAGATACTTTGTTCAGCTCTCCTTCAGAGAACCCCTGCCAGACCTGCTTCCACCCTGCAGTGAGCTAAGCGTAAGAAAGAATATCACAATCTGATGTTGGATGCGAGGTAGGAATGGTGACAATTCTGGTGCTTGCTTGTTAGTTCCCTGGACTGCTGCAGCTGTGAGGGCTTCCTAGAGTCTGGCCCTGGTGTTCTGTGCTGTCAGGAAGTTGCTGATGATCCCCGATACCACCTCGGGCTCGTTCAGGTGCACAAAATGACTCCCAGGCACCTCTACTACCTGGATGTGCTGGAGGGAAAGGACACAAGATGTGGACCAGGAAAGAATTCCCTCAGGCACACATTGCTTGCTGTGTGACACTTAGGGGAAGGGGCAGAGCAAGTGAGGCAGGACAGAAATGGGAGCACCAGGGAAGAGCTGGGTCCAGAGGGCAGTACTAACTTGGGACTTTGGCAGCAGGGACAAAGTTGTCTTCCTCCCTGCCCCTGGTGTGAGGGCTGTGCTGTTCAGGACAAATCACCTAGTGGAGGGTGTCCACCAAGATGAGCTGCTTCCCAGCTGCTGCTCCCAGGCTGGTGGCAAATAGAGGTGCAAGGATGAAGTTTGCTCTCACCTCTTTCAGGGTTGACTCAAATGCCTCCTGCAGGGCTTTCACAAAGTGATTTGCGCTGGATAGGTTGTGTGGTACCAAGAGTCCATCTTGTGATCTGAAAAACAACAGCAAAGCTCAGTACAGCACTCAGTGTGCCTCCATTTGTCTTTGCGGCTATCCTGCGCAGAAGCAGTGTCCCCAAGACAGTGGGGTGACAGTCCCACCTGTTCTTTCCAGGCTGCTCATAAACAGCAGGGTGACAGGGTCATAGGTGGTATTCAGAGTGCACCACACAGCTTGGCTAAGCAGCTATTTCCTGTGAAACTATCTCTGTAAAACCTTGGGTGACTGCCTAGTAGTATCAGAGTGGAGACTGGCTAAATATTGTCCTCCCAGGGCTAGCTCTGTAACTGGTTTGAGAACATCATTCCCTGCCCCCGTTCTGCTTTCTGCTCTTAACCTTTTCCTTAGAGTTTCCACATCTCTCAGTCCCTTCTGCCTCTCCCTCTTTCTTATTTAAACAGGGTATGCCCTGCTCAGAGAGGGAGGCACCAGGGCAGTTGCCCTGGAGAAGTCAGCATTAGATCTCCTGCAGAGCTAAGATCATGCTGTCTCCTACTGTGCTGGTGATGGGACAAGGAGACATCCCAGGCTCAAAGGCATCTCTGTGGCCCAGAGGACTTGACTTCATCACAATGTTACATTTCTGGACAAGCAGGGATAACCTTAACCTCTTACGATACTAAATCAGATCAGGGAAGCCAAAGCTGCACCTCTTTTCTCAACTGCTAGCACTTCCCCTTGTTTTCTAGACGATCTTTTAACAGCACCGCACACCTTGCCCTCCAAGGAGATGGGAAAAATGCTGAGGACGACTTGCAGAACAAGCTATGCACCCAGACAATTTAACAGCTTGTGGGGTTCTGTGCAAGCCACTGGCCATGTCCCCAGAGCTTCTTGCCCCAGGTGCCACAGGAGAGCTTGCAGGAGCTCAGTCAGCTAGGGGCTCCAGGAGCAGCTGAAGGGGATGGCGACTGCTGTAGTTTCACCTGTTTGCTCAGGCAAGAGGTTTTGGGGTCTGGAGAAGGGGACGGGCTGTGTTGCTGACTAGGGTAGAGTCAGGTCAGGAGAAGAGCAAGTAGGTGTGGTGCTGTGGAGGATCAGTGTTTGCCAGGATGGCCCCTTGCTGTAGCGCCAAGGAATGGAAAGTTGTGAGATGGGATTGTGAAGCCAGGAGCATGGGGAAGATGGGGCAGGACTAGCATGTCCTCAGTCAGCCTTGCACCAGGGAGTCCCAGCCTGAGAGTAGAGTGCCAGGCTGGGAGGATGTTCCAGTTGCTCTCTGCCTTCTCCAGGAGCCTGCCCAACCCAGGGCAGTGGTGGAGAACTGGGAAATACCTTCTCACATGTGAGGCTGTGCTGTTATGCCAAGTGGTCAAAGGTCTGGGTGACTGGTCTAGAGGAAGGGGTAGTGGAGGACTCCTTCCTAGCCTTCAGTCCGTCCACTGAGGGAGACAGCAAGGGTTACTTTGGCTTGCGCTTCACTCACACAATGATGAGAACACGGTCCTGGATCTTCTGCAGGAGCTTCACACACTGCTCCACCGTGAAGAACTCTCGACTCTGCTGCAGGTGCAAAGACAGGGAAAGTGTCAAGGATCAGGGACAGCAACTGGGGGCAGAGGGTGTCCCCAAGCCCTCCTGCACAAGTGGCTCTGAAGGCTGAAGTAGCTGTGGCCCAGAAGCTTCCATGCTGGGACATGACAAGCATTCAGGCTGCACAAAGGAGTAGCTGGCTCTGCAAAGGCTCCTTCTGTCCAGCTGTGTTTCAGGGCTGCCAACAACATTGCCTGCTGGGCTGCAGCACATATGGGAATGATCTCATAGAGAAAAGCTTTAAAAATCCTTTTACTAAAAAGGAGAGAGTACATTACCGTGGCTTCCATATCCTGGCAGTAGCACAGGTATTTGAACAAATAGTTCAAAAGTGGCACAAAACTATCAAAATACCAAAGGACTTTGCTCCACTCCCCTTCTTATTCAGGTCACCTGACAAAGAAGCTGACAGAAAGCATCCATCCATCTGCTGCCTGAAGAGTTATAACAGCAGGAAAATGTGGCCAGGAGGCCCTGGGGCAGAGGAACTTCTAAAAAAATAAGCAGTAACATTTTCCAGTGACTCTGTGAGCTGAATCCATGATCAACTGCAGGCTCTTTTAAAAGCAGCAGTTAAAGGAGATGTGGGAATTAAGGAAGGGGAAAGTAAGTGGCTGGGTGGAGGCAGGGCCTGGCTCAGTGAGCAGGCATCCTCTGTCTGAGTGGTCTGTAAGCTCAGGGCTCCAAAGTAGCAGGGGACACGTCAGAAGAGCAGTGCTCACCGTACGGGCTCTCATGTCTCTGTTGTACACCAGGCCTGTGAAAAAAAAAACCAAAACAGAAGGTTTTCATGTTTCATAGAAGCAGGAGTTGTTCTGTTTTAACTCACGTTTGAGGTCTGCCTAAGACATTCTGAGATGGGAGGAATAGGATTAATTCAGATTTCTCCTTTTTAAAATTTATTTTCTTTAGCTGTTCTAGGACTTGAGCACCAAATCAGTTGCTGGGAATGGAGAACTCTGCCTCCAGACTTAATTGATCCCATTCAGGCTGTGTAAATTTGTAGCTAGGGCACCCTGTACCCTGCAGAAGACAATGGCTGTTGGCACCAGTCCCTTCCCACACCCAGCAGTGGCCCAGCACCACACAGCCCCTTACCAGCGGGTGTCTCAGTTGCTCCTCGCTGCAGCAGGATTGCCCCACCCTCTGCTGTCAGATGGCTGTTTGCTTCTAAGAGCCTGAGGGAGACATGGCAGAGAGATTGTGCTGCTGGAAAAAAGGAGGAAGTGAAGCAAAAATGGCATGACAAGGTGACAGCGAGCTCTCAGGCTGCTTCAGAAAGGAGCAGGAAGAAGCAGCAGCTTCTGGCAGCAGAAGCAAAAGGTCTTGCTGGGATTCCAGAGGACTTGAAAGGTGAAATGCAGGGACAGTTTTCCTTTCTCGTTTGTGCAGCTGTAACTCTGTCAAGGTGAGGGCAGATAGTAAATAAAGAGGATGGATGGGAACCCACCTCTGCAAGGCTGCTTCAGGGCTCCGTGCCTTGGGGGTTTGCTGCTTTGCCTCCAGACTCAGTAATCTGTCAATCACCCTCCTTTTAGATTTCAGCCATGCTTCAGTGTCCTGAAACACAGAGAGGCAGGGAAGAGGAGTAACCCATCTCTTCTGAATGATTTTACACCTTATCAGAGTGTGGAAGAGGGAATTTCACCCTTCAACATCCCTCAGAACTAGTACCAGTTATGGATATCTTATTAAAAATGCCAATTTGTGGGAGAAAGGGAACATGAATACTGCTATAGTGAACTTACTAACTTTTTATCCTTGCAATCTTTTCTAACCCTTCCTACCTCACTTCTGAGTTGAGGACAACTCTCCAAAGTTTGGTATCTTTTGTCTCTCTGACCTAGGGCTTCTGTCCCACTTCTGCCAACGAAAGCTCCAGCGTCTGGTAGCAATGATGGCAAGTTGAGAATGTAGCTTTTTAAACTGCCAGGAACAGAAAAAGAAATCCACCAGTCTTGTACCCAGGTTGCCCAACAAGCTGTTGGCAAAAAGATAACCTCAGCTGGCAGCTGCCCAGACAGAGGTTCCAGTTTCCTTTGTACAAGGGCTTGGCACAGACAAGTAAATTGCAGTGCTAAGGGACTGCACGATGTGGAGCTCTACCAAGTGTGCCCCAAGGGCCACCCTAAGGATGGACTTCAGTCCATGCAACAAGGAGCAGATCAGTGCCTGTCAAAAGGAAGAGCCCTGGGACTTGTGTGACCTGCCAGGAAGTGGTCACATCAGTGCTTTCTCTGAACACATGAGGGAAAGGAAAAAAAAATCTATTTTTCTGTTTTAAAAAAGTGAAGAGAAAGACACATGAGATCTAACCTCTGGTGCTAGAAGAAAGCCAAGACTTTCCAGCAGGATCAGCTTGTCCACCATCTCAGGATAAAGGAAACAGAACTGAGGAGAGATGAAACAATAAGAGAATGAAAAGCTGAGCACTGAGTGATGTCTCTATCCTGCTACATGGGAGAGGGGCCAGGGAAGGGCCTCTCCTCCCCTGAGATCCAGGTCTATCATTTCATTCCTCTCCCATTTGTTGTTGCAGCTGCAGAAATCACAACCCCATGAAGAAATGATGCTTTACTCACCAGTCCTGCCACAGCCCCACCTGGAAAGGAGAAAAGGGTGCTCAGTCATGCACAGAACAGCCCCTGGTAACAGAAATTCCCCTTCCTCACAGCAGGAGCTGCCTCAGAGATAAAAATGTGCACTGTACCATGGGACAAAGCCCCAGTACAGAGGAGAGCTGTCCCAGCCCACAGGATGCAGGCAGAGACCAGGGCCGTTGACCTGCTGTATTCCCCATCGTGTGCCATTCCCACCTCCCTCAGGCAGCAAAGGCCAAGGAGGAGTTACTGTTTAAAATGCCTGGGTGTGCAGGTCCTGTTAGCTGTGACCAGAGCAGCTCTAGGAAGCAAACTCCAAACTGTGGCAAAATTAAATCATACTCCAAGCTCAAAGAGATGGATCCTGGAGTCCAGTTCCCCTCAGCAGGCTTTACAGCCCACCAAATGGGCTGTCTGTTCCCAGGCTTTGTGGGAACCAGGCGCGAAGGCCTGCTGTGAATTCTCCTGCGCAGACCACCCCTCTTTGCCAATCACTGTTCCCTCCTGTGAGTGGGGGAGATGCTCACAGCAAGAGTTACCACTGTCTGTACTACACGGTCTTGAAAGCAGAGGCATTTCAAACAAGGGCACAGATTTTTGAATTGCTCAAGCAGGAACCTGGTACTTGACATAATATAATAAGTATTCCAATGCAGCTCCTAGCAGCATGTCTTGGAAGTTAATTATCTACTGATTTCTATTAATCTCACAGCTTACAAGAACTAGAGCCACTTACCCATACTGTGACCCATGAGGGTGAACCGTCTCCACTGCAAGGCTAAATGGCAACAGACAAAAACAGATAGTGCTGCATTAGAAACCAGAGCAGCAGCATCTTGCTGCTTCTCCTCTGACATGGGCCCTTTCTCCCAGGAGGGCTTTTGCACTGCCTAATTTGCTTCTTAATCCAGAAACTAAGCAGCTAAGTAGGCCAGTTTTAAAGAAAAAGAGCATTCACCACCTCATTTCTGTGATAGTTAAGTCATGCGGCTCTCAAGCTCTCTCTGTATGTCAAACAAACTCCACAAATTCCCATTCACTGCCAGACATAAGACTGGCAAGAAGCAGAGGAGCCTAACTGGGCAGCATCTGGTGGAAGAGAGAAACCTTGACAGAGCATCCTGCTGCAGGGCATTCTGCAAGACATGTGAGGACACAGAGCCAGGTCTGCTGCATTGAGGGAAGTACGATTCCAAGTGAAAGCTTTCTGCATCATTTAGCACATCAGGCTCTTCAGTCCATTTTTAGGGCACTCTGGGAGGCTTATAGGAAAATACAGCTTTATCTGTGCTGTCCATCTGAAATAGACCTCCCTGAAAGATGGGGTTTACCCTCTGGAACATCTGAGAGCTTCTGGAGGCTCTTTTGTGTACTGAATGAGGGATGTAAAACCACGCATGCCAAGTATACAGATGGACAGTTACATCAGGAGTTACTAGGAATACAAGACACTTCAAATTTCAGATGTCTTTGTATGATACTAAAGCAAGTAGCAAACTGCCATCAGGGAGAACCAGAAGTTTCCAACTTACACCTAACACTGGTTAGGGGTCACTGGCTGCTTACAAAAAGCCAGTCTGGCAAAACTATTTAGTTGCATCCACCACTTCACCGCTACTGCTTTTTTAGTACAGAAACACCCAGGGCTCACCATCTCTTCCTTTTCCACAGCAGTGAGAAAGAGGGATGCTTGTTCAGTCACAAAGCACTGGCTAACATCAAACTGAGAAGTAGGGGGAACTGATTCCTCTCCTGGCAGTAAATGCTGCCTGCTTGTTGTAAGGAACAGGACCAATACAGCAGCCCCTGCACAAGCACCTCCTCAAGGGTTCCCTTCAACTACCCACCTGCTGCCACCCGGCGCACATCAGTGACGTAATCTAGGAAATGGTAAGGGCAGCCTGCAGGTCGGTGGGATGACAAACCATGGCCTGAAAAATCCATTGCCACGTAATAATAACCTGAAAGGGAAAGAGTATCAGTTGTGCAGCCCTGCCACACAACACAAGCCATCCTAATGAGCCAGACCTACCTCTGGGGAGCAGTGGAATGAGCTTGTCGAAGGTGTTGGCATTGTCCAACCAGCCATGCAAACACAGCACAGGGTGTCCCTCCGAGGGTCCCCAGGCCTTGGCTGCCACATGTCCCCAGGGCACAGGGAACTTCAGCTCTGAGAACATGCCCAAAATAGGGTGATGTCCTTGGAGAGTCACGTACGTTGAGTTGGTCCCAGGGGTCTTGTTAATGGTCTAGAGCTCTGAAAAGAGTAATACAGGTCTTTAGTAACTCACCAGCCTCCTGTGGTCTTAATTAGCAGCTTGCTGATTTATAGCTCCCCACTCAACATCCCAAGCTACCGTTCCTGACTGCCTGTTTGGGGAATCCTCCTCCCAGCACGTACTAGCTATGCTCCTAGGAAGAAATAAGCTTTCCCTATGCAGGAGGAGAAAGCCTTTTCTCTGTCTCTGCAGCAGCTGCAACCCGACCAGAAGGCGCAGGAGATCTGACAAGAGGGAACCATGCAGAATTCCCCCAGCTAGCTGCAGTCAGCCAGGCACCTGTCCTGGACCAAAAAGACAGTTTGGGGAATAACGATGCTGCCTCCAGCATTAGACTGTTTACCACCTTCTCCTCTTTTACCTTGGTGCTTTTCTTTTGCACCACCGGTTGGCACATTCACAAGAGCACCTGGCTCCATGCTGCACAGCAGGTCACTGCTGCCACCCACCTGTGCACCCCTCAGGGTCAGGGACCTCACATGGGATATGGGTCCACAACCTGCCAGGCACTTGCTCAACCTCAAACCATCTCATCTACCTGGCAATCACTGACCCTTGCTCGAGCCCCAGCTCCTGAGTAAACACAGCCTCTAGGGATCCTCCAATGCTGGTTTAAACATTTCCCCTTTACCCTCAAGCCATGGGCAACCTGACTACCCCTATCCCCAAGTCTCTCACGTCATATCCCCTTCCAAGTGACTTGCCTTGCATATTTGCTCCCTTAAATAGCCCTCTGAGACCGAACAGTAATTAAATCACTCTACAGCAAGTCCCTCCTGAGCCCATACTTCTCTAAGGCGTGAGGACGGAGGGGTAGGTTGCTGTCAGGGCCCCGATGGTCCCAATTAGCCAAGCCTGGGGCTCCTCATCTCCTCGAGTGTGTTCAAGCTCGGCCCAGGATCAGCCGCAGCAGTGCTGCAGGAGCGCCAGTCTCCATCAGCAACGCCCTCGCCCCAGGAACCGTGGCCCTGCCTGCTGATCACGGGGCTGTATCTGATCCCAGCTGCCCTTGCCGGGCCAGATCCTGACAACAACCGTGGGCTGACTTTCCGGTGTAACCATGGACCTGCCCTTTCCTGACGGCCTGGGCTCCTGGCAGAGCCCGATGGCCCTCCCCGGGCAGTCCTGCCTGGGCCTAGCGGGGCTCCGGCCCTGGGGTCCCCCCGGCCCGGGGTGAGGCCTCCCTGGGCCGGCAGGAGGCGCTGCTACACCCGGGCCTTCGCCTCGGGGCGTCCTNNNTGCACCGCCCCGCTGCCCGCCTCCCTGGGGCGCCCCGGCCTCCGCCTCGGTCTAGGTCGGGTTCCGTAAGAGGAACTTGGACTTAACGATGGGTGTGGGGTGTGAAGCTGCGAACAATCTCCTGGGCATGATAGGAATCTCTGAGGAGTCGAAATCAAGGAGGTATGGCTGTGTCCTTGACTACCTCCAAAAAAAATATTACCGATGGTGGAAACTGCCTGTACTGTGGTGACACAGTGTGAGGTGTTTTAACTGTGACCCGGGAGCTTCATATTGACATCAAACAGGCCCAGTGCTAGACAGTAACGCTGAACTTCTGTCACTCTTCTGAACTAACGCTTGCTGGAATCGTGTTGCTTGAGGGACAAGAGTCACCCTCCAATACTGTGACCCATCGCAGTGAACTGACTACTACAGGGCCAAGCTGCCACAGATACACAGTGGACAGCACTGCCTTAGCCGCTCCACTCCTCTTCTGCGAAAACAGACCCCCCTCAGTTGGAGAAGTTTGCCTCATTTGTTACACAAAAAGGTGATGTCTGCATAAACCAAATTTCAAGAAAGTCAATACCCAAGTATGGCTGCTTGCTGGTGCTTCTCATTCTCTCTAGCAGTCAGTCTGCTAGGCCTTATGCAGACCACAACAATTCCTCTTCAGTCAAGGACTCTGCGGTCAAAGGAAGCAAAGCCAAATCACACTGTGAGCAGTGGGACCCCTTGCTGGAACAGGTGGAGAAAGCAGGATGAATGTATGTTCTTAGGGAATCATTTCTATATTGCTAACTGAAAGCCCTATGCTCAGTTCAGCACATCAGTCTCCTAAATTACACAATATATTTTCAGAACAGCCTAAAAAGCTTGAAAGAAACCAGTGTAGAAGCTTACAGCCCTATTTCTCCTGCCTAGCTCTAACTCATCCCGGCAAAATGGGCTCTGCACCACGGCAGTTGAAACGTAACCTCGGGGACCCATCACTGAGAAGAAACAAAAGTGCTATTTAGCTCACAGCATCCTCTCCTTGTGAGCCATTAGAACGTGAATTTTTACAGGTTTGCAAAGTGTCCAGTGCCTTGCTTTTTCTTAGGCCTCCATGCTGGAGGAGCAGGAAAGCAGACTACAAATGCTGGGGATCCTTGCAGAAGGAGAGAGGCCACAGTAACTTCTACACCTTCTCTCCTACAACTGTCAGAGATGGGTGGCTGATTACAAAAGGTGAAAAGCAAGAGACAGCTTTGTAAAATGCACTCAATAATCAATTGCTGCAGAGGGCAGGGCCCTCTTGTGAATTCCTGGAATTCCTCCTAAAGAAGCCACAATACGGCAGTGTAATTGTTAGGCAGTGGCTGCTGCTAGGCTTGTGGTTCTTCAGTCTATGGCATGACTTTTGAGGAAGAGGACCCTGTGCCATGAGGAGTTATGTGGACTGTTGGCACACACTCCAGTGGTTGGTGGGACAACAGGCCATGGCCAGGAAAATCCATTGCCACTCATGAGCCAGATCCACTTCTGGGGAGCAGTGAAATGAGCCCACTGAAGGTGGTGGCATTGTCCAGCCAGCTGCACAAGCACAGCACAGATTATCCCCAGGCCTTGGCTACCACCTGTGTTTGGGACACGGGAATTTCACCCACAAGAACTTGTACCCACAAGCAACATCCTCTGAGTGCTACGTGCTGGAGCCGGTCCCATGCAGCTTGTTAGCAGCCAAGAGCTCTGGACTGAGACTGAAGGTAGGTGGTAGTTACCAAAGTTGTTTACCTGTCAGTCCTGCCCTCTACCTAATACTAGTTTTTGGGCACAAGCCTTGTTTGGGCTAATCCTGGGATCCTGCTGTAAATGCTTGCCCTGGCGGTATATACATCACCACCCAGAGGTCTTGGACCACCACACTGGGCTCTCTCCTGCATTCCAGCAGCCGGTAGGATCTGGGCTCTCATTGCATTGGGTCACAGAGATGACTCTGGGACTCAGGTGGGAATAATGCATTCTCTAGTGACTTTGGACTCCCGTGACCTGCATCCTAAATCACTTCTTGTAGGAGGCTGCATCAGCAGCCGCCTGACGGGAAAGAAAAAATTCCTCACAGAAATGATCAGGAATAGGTGATTTCAGATAGACCTCCAAGTGGAGAAGATTGCACTGGGATGTGCTCTGTACCCTCCCCTCAGCAGCAGGATTGTCATCCTATTAGCCAAAGCCAAATGAGTTGAGTTGTCCTCCAGGTCCCTCATACCTTCTCTAGCAATGCTACTCACCCCTCTAAAAGAGCAGCCCAGCATCTTACAAGACTCTGCATCTCCCCCAGCACAGACTGGAAAACCACCCCTCAAGGGGAGGGCCCTATGCTGGATGCACAGCAGAATTTGGATGGCTCACAGAATTCATTTTGCTCCATCTACTTCTACTAAGCGCCACAGGCTACTACAGTGGAATTGCTGCTCGTGGAGGGCCAAACTAGACTCCACCTGGAAAGGTGCTGAGGTGTTGGGCTGGGCTACGCTGGACTGGTGGTTTTGAATAAAGAACTGTGAGTTAGTGTGAGATATCCCATGTGCTTAACAAAGGATAATTTAACCTCTGTGTCCTTGTAAAGGAGCAGGAGACCTGCAAGGGTGAACACTGGGACATGCAAAGCTGTTATGCTCCGCTGACTTGAAACAGCATTGATCAGTTTGTGCTAGCTGCAGATCTGGTGAGGAAACTTTAAGTAAAGCAGATTGATTGCTACCAGGGGACAAATTCCCCATAGCTGGTTGGATTCAAGCACTGAAGTACTGACATATTGATCTATTTATGTTGATTTATTAGTAATAGCCCTGTACCCCAATTTCTTTTGTGCAGTTATACAAATAAAAAAAAGCATGCTATTTCTAGCTTCACTGATTTCTTTCAGAGGATATATAGAGGACACACCTCTATATAAAGCCCCATATTGTGAGCATATGCTGCAATCTATAGTAGACAGGAAAACAAAAGGGATCACAGGGAAGCATGTTATCATGCAACCAGCTCCAACATGCTGGCTCATGGGCTTTAGTTTGAGCTCCATCTACAAATCTTGCTTGCCTTGCAGATGGTCCCAGGAAGTCTCAAGAGTTTAAATGAGCTCCCCAGGTGGGAAGAGTTGAGGTAGGATATTATCCCAGGGCCTCTGGGCTCTGCTCAACAGCAACAGACCCATCCAGGTACCTTGTGTGGTGTACTTTTTCTTTGGTTTTCCCTAATTTCTTGCTGAATTTCATTTATGTGAATTTCTGACTGAAAAAGCTGCTTACAGATTAAGTGCAAAAAAATTCTGTGATGGCTTAAGTTGGTTTCTCCCCCCTTGCTCCAGACCTGTTGTGCTCCTCATTTATTAGCATCATGCTGTAACCAACTGAGCTGAACTCAATTGTTCCAGAGCTCTCCAGCTGTGCAGAAGGTGGGAGAGACAAAGAGGTGCTGGCTCTTTACCCACCACAGTCTGAGGCCAATACGATAATTTAAATGGAAATCTTTGTTTTGAGCCAAGCGATGAGTGGTTGAAAAAGTGGAGTGCATCTACTTCAGCGATTAACGTGCAGCGTAATTTGGATAGTGAGGCTGCTGGAGTGTTAAATCATTCCCACATGAGCCACCACCATTCAGCTGGAAGCAGCCCCAGGCACACACCATGCATCAGGTCCAAGTGGTGCACATTTGTATCACTTTATTTGCAACTAATGAAATAGCTAGAAACATTTATTGCATATAAATTATATATGAGCACCCGTCATACAAATAAACTCTTTCCAGTCTCAGCTCTCCATTTCCTCCTTAATCAGAAAGTCTATTATATTTGGGACAGATTCAGGAGTCTCTGCTGGTTCCCATCCCCTCGGCCTGATTAGGTTAACTCACAAGGTGAGCTACTCTCCAGATCTCTACAAAACCCATACCCACCTTTAGAGTACGCACCTATTTTAATGTATGAAGTGGCAGGGGAAGAAGAGAAGCTTCTCTCCAGCTCTTGTGTAGACTTAACCTTCTTTCACTTGGAAAATCTGGCAGATTCCCCATAGGCAGAGATGAAATAATAGTGAAAACCACAAGTAATCTGACACTTGTAATTACAGGCCTACCAGCTCCTTATTGACCTCCAACAGAATAAGGAAATAGCCCATACTAGGATCATTTAAAAACAAGGGAAAAGTTCTAGTTAACACTAAGTCTCATGTGTTTATGGAAAAGAAGCTATAAAACTGCTTGGGAGCTTTTGGAGATGTAAGTTATAGATTTGGGTTACGGATTTGGCTGACAAAACTAAAAGCTGTTGAAGTAATAGCTCTCCAGCAAGGAAACTGATACAGTCTTACACCATGTTTTGATTTTTAAAATACTGGAATGATACCAAATTAACACATTTTGTAGTAATTGGACTGAGAATTGACTTGATAGCAAGTGTCAAAATATTAAAGTTGATACAAGCGTGTAAGAGGGGTTTTTGAAACAGCCCAATGGTGAGTTACTCCACCCGGGCCACACTTTTGGTCTGGCAGCACTGTCTGTGGAAGAAGTGACTCTGGTGAAGGACTGAGTCACAGCAGAGTAGCAGCTGACTGTGAGCTCCCAGTGCAGTCAGAAAGGCTAATTCCATTCTAGGCAGTATAAGCAGGGAATGCTTATACAGGAGCAGGTGTAATGAGATTATATTGCAGGAGATTATATTGTGTCTGCTAATTCCATGGAGGTGATTACTGATGTGAAAGAATTCCCAATTTTGACATCTATGATTCAGTGAGGAAGGGAACAAGTTGAAGAGGCTTCCTGGCAGAGCTTTAAGGCCTGTTAAGGAGTAGGAAGACATTTTATGGGAGAGAAGCATTTATGACCAATATGATCAAAGCCTTAGTATACCTATGTAGCGTTGCATTTTTGCTCCTCCAGTTGTCACACTGCCTAACAATGGCACAAGAAAAAACAGTCTAGAGACGAGGTATACATTCGATAATGGAGAAAGGAGTTAAATACTTCAGTGGTTTACTTAGGGTGCTGGCAGCTTTCCAACCATTGGCAGTTTTTTAATGAAGATGGGATGTTTAACAAAACAACAATGATTAATGTGACAGAGTCCTTTGTCCTGTGATCATCTGGAAAGCAGAGTGGTCTGGAAATTAGTCTACTGCAATAGACACTGCTGTCAGATGGTACCAGCCTGCAATGCTTCTGCTACAACCACTCCCACAATTATAGTCCATAGCTATACTCCTTGCATTTTATACCGTTTTATTTCATTTAGAGGCTTGGTTTCCTCAGCTGAGGAAGCCCCTGCTTCTAGGTCCAGCAATGACTTAGGACTTTTCTGCTATGGGATCTCTGTCTTGGATCACTCCCTGCAAACAGCCTCTCCTGGCTGTTTTTGCCTGCTTTGGAGAAATGCCTGAAGTGAGTGAACTCAGTGCCTGTGTCCTGTGAGTGCAGTTCAGCATCATTACCCACCTCAGTGTGGGGAAATAAATCTGGGAAAGCATGGGCAGGACTGAAGGCTACATGTTCTAAGTGAAGGATTCTGAGCAAAGGGATTTGGGCAAGGTCCACCCATTTTGGCCTCCAGTAATGTCCTGGAAATGTAGCATAACGAGGAGAGGCAACAGACCTCGAGGATACAATGAAATCCTTAACTGAGCTTCTACCTCCATGTCTGTTGGGCAGCAATGCTGGGAGAAGTTACCTGGGGTGGTCATGGATTCTTGGGGCCACAGAGCCTCAAGGAGTTCACACCTGGGTCCAGTGGTGCGGAAGGCTGGTACCTTGTTTCCCCTGTTCCAGATCGTCCTGTACTGCTCCAGGGTGTTTGACATATAAGCAAGATTCAGAAGTGAGGCAGTGGTTTGCTGTACAGTTATAAAAGACTGCAGCTGCTTAAATCTGACCTAAATACCTTCCAGATTATGCAGCCTGATGCTTTGTTTGAAAACCTAGAAGGTAGCCGTCTGCTGGGTCTTCCTCCCTCAAGTGAACCAGGGGCACGGACTGGCAACGAGTGAGAACTCGTGTTCTGCGGCGGCCGCGGGGGAGAGCCGCAACAGCAGAGGGTGTCGCAGACTGGCGCGAAGGCGCAGCGNGCTCCGAGCCGGGGCTGGCAGCCCGCAAGCCGCGGCACCCGGCTCCCCGCAGCCGCGCTGGGTCACCCCGCTCTGGGCAGCCCCTGTACCTTCGCTTTCCTGGAAAGCAGTTTCTCTTCGTTACTGAGAAGAGCCCTGCTCTGGTAGAGGAAGGAGGGGCCTTGCCCCCGCTTCATGCAAAGGGGCCACCACTCGTGCTAATTTTTCTCCTAAGAGTGGAACTAAAGCAGCCTCTGCTCGCTCTAAACCACTAAAGGTGTTTGTTTGTGTTTGGTTTTGTTTGTTTTGGGGTTTTTTTTCCTGGGGGGAGCGGAGGAACAGGGCTGGGGGATTTTTGTTGTTGGTTTAGTCCTCCTGGCTTTCTCTTTTTGTGGTGTTGAGTTTTTTTCCTTCTTAATGCTTTGCTGTTAGCACCTCCTAAAAGGAGGCTTTTAGCAAGTTAAGAGAGAGACCATCTCTAAAAGGGAGGAAAGGTCAAAAGGGAAAAACTACCTAAGATCGAATGCAGTCAAACGCGATACATTTTGTATTATTTGCAGGTTGGACTTGCAGCACATCAGGAGATGGTGGCAGTCATTTCCTACTCACCCCCCAAGCATCCTTCCATCCTCCTATCTGTACAAAATCTCATGCACTGCCTGCATCCCTTCTCATCCCAGGGGACCCAGGCCTTCCCCTTGCTTTCTTCTCTCCCTTTCCTTCCCATTTAACCACCTGGCAGGAACCCCCCAGGTTATGTGTGTGCCACTTGGTCAGCTACATTGTCAGAGCAGTTTCATATCCTACTCACATCCCATCCAGAAAGCCAGTGTCCACACCAGTGGGCAACAACATGTTTGGGTCTGGCTGGGGGCCCAGTAAGGCACTGAGATCCTAAGTAATTGGTCACCTGTGATCTGGAACAGGTGCTCCAGCCCCAGCTGAACTTTCATGCACAGGTCTGCTAAGCTGAAGGGCAAGTCAGTACTGATAGATCTAATGTGATCATCCATCTTCCCTCCTCTGCACCATATATGCTCTTCTCCTTTGGTTTTTTTGTCTCTCTTCCTTTCTTCTGCAGATTTTCAGTGTTTCATTATCTCCACTTCAGTTCTTTTCCCTCGTCTTATTATCCTCTCTCTTCCTCTGGGGCAATGTTTGCCTTTTGCTTTCCCAGAAAACAATCTTTATTCAGTAGTTTGCAGTGACCTGCCCCAAAATACCTTTCTTCTGCCCACACAGGACAGGAGTAAAGAGGCAGATTGTGGCTCCTTCCACCTTATGCAAGCTGTTAAGGAATCTGCACGCTGTGAAGAAGTGAAGCTGTTAGGGTGTTACTGGCTCTTGGGCTGCTGGATATCTTGGAACTTACCAAAGACTTGGAGGTTGCTGAAGAACAAGCAGAGAAACACCACGAAGTAGAACAATGATCCAAAGGTAGAATGAACTCAGACCTAGTGCTCTCAGCAGCAGGACTTCAGACAAAACTCTGTGCAAATGGTTCATTCTGTCAGCAGGTCTATCCATTAATGCTTTCATGTTTAATGTGGTTTAAAGTTTTAGTATCGGGGATAGTGAGGGTATATGTAGCCACCGGCAGAGGAAAAAATGAGGGGTAGGATAAAACTTGTAAATGCAAAGGACAAATCCTGCCACCATCTTGGGAGTTACTCCTTTTCATGCTGTCATCAGCAGCCTGCGCATCTCAAAAACTGTCTTTAGGATGGATCTAGCTTTCTCCAGAGATGCAGCAGTGGGCAGTGTTCAAATTAGCCTGCCTGTATCCTCACTGTCACTACACAAAGCCTTTCAGGTGGGTATCCTTGCACTGAAAGCAGTTGGGGAAAAAATTCATCAATCCAGTGGTGAGCGCATGGGAAGTCTCTTGGTTCTAGGTAAGTTACTTGTATTCTTTTTTCCTCAAGACAACTCACCTAAAGACAGGATTTGTTTTTCACATTAAACACATCCAGACTTGGTTTCAGGCTCACAGGAAAGAAATGCAGCACCAGCTAAGCCTGTGCTTCTGCATGATGTGGTTGCCTTCTCCTTCATGGCACAGACACAAACTATTTCAGCATCCTTGTGTTTTCCACCTCTAGTGAAGCCACCTCAGAAGTACCTTGATCCTGAACACATTTTGGACCCTGGGGGTCAAATCTGAGCTTTGGAAAACAGTGGTCAATGGTGTCATTGTGACATGTCTCAATGGCTTTTATGGCTGAAGAGGATTGCTGCAATATGCTTCAGCTCTAGCTGCTGCCAGGTCACGGTCTCAAGTGGATGAGAGAAATATGAGCAAGACCCGCAGACAGTTTCAGAGTAGTGAGGCTGGATGTTAACTTTTCACAGGCAAAGATGAAGAAGAAGAAGAAAAGGCAGGATTAGACCAGGCCATTTAATATTAAGGCAAGGTGTCTGGAAGAGTCTATGAAGTCACCCAATAAACGTTATAAATATCCACAGAGGGAAACAGACTCCCTACTAGGCAACTGTAAAGCAAACCACAGGGTATTTTTGAAGTTGCCATCCAAAAATACGAAGAAAAGTGTGACAAGCCTACTTAAAAACCAAAAATGGAACAGATGAGCACTTCATCCCTGCTGTGATTTAGAGCTCCAGCGGCAGGTCCTCCCACTGAAGCCTCTCTGAAAAAGAATGAAGTGCTTTGCCCAGATGCTTATGGAAGTTCAGAAATTCTTCTGTGGTCAGCAACATCTTCATGCTTGGTTGAAAGAAAAAACAAGAACTGATGTCTAAACACTCAGTGGAACTTCTGGCAAGTCTGAGGATCAGATTCAGCGGTGTGACTGCTTTATGCTCCCTAGCCATGCCAAGCAGCTGTAAAGCTTTTAGTCTGCTGCTCAAGCTGGAACTACAGCCGCTTTGCATCACTAGGCTGGTACAGAGCAGCCAGAGCACTTCTGCCTTTGGGGTTTGCATGGAGCTTTTTCAACAGGGCAATTCACTTGGTATGCACACACCAGGGAATGTGTGCAGTAGGGTCCGCAGCATCTAGAGGAAATATATACGTGAGTGAGAGCTCTGATGACACGATCAAATCATAGCCTGATTATAGGCTAGGCCTTTAAACGGTGAGGTTTGTACTGAATTCCAAAGTTTATCTTTTCTTCTATTACATCTATTCTCTCTGAGCAGCAATATGCTTACAGTATGCACCATGCGGTGCTCTATTTATATTTTATATCATAACATTTCTCTGCATTTGTAATTTTGTACGTGATTTCCAGTATTTTAATTTGACCCACCAAGGTAACAATGTGCGTTTTGGGGCACGCTCCTTAAGTGCGTATTACCCTGCCACACACGCTGTGCTTCCAGGGTGCCCGGTGTCCTTCTGAGAGCTCCTGCAGTGCCCGAGAGGAGCTGGGAGAACTCTGGCAGGGAAGATCGGGGCAGGCTCTCTGTTTTCCGCTGGTGTAAAGAGCTCTCTGTGTCCCCCCTCGGCGCGGGACATTGCCCCTTCCCCCGTGCTTGCGAGCTCCGATGCCCCAGCCCCGCGCTGCAGGGCAGCTGATGGTGGCCGGGAGGAGGGGCAGAGCCCCGGACCGGCCGCCGCCTCCCCGGGGCGACACGTGGCT
>WEIT01015572.1:105317-129958 GCA_013389985.1 Dryoscopus gambensis | reverse complement strand
GGGCCGGGCAGCGTCGCTGTCGCCCCGGCACTGAGCGCTCGCTCGCGCCGGAGGCAGCACCGCCCGCCCGTGGCCCCGGAGGTGCCGAGAGTAAGTTGTGCTGCTTTAACTGGCAACGGCCTTTTTGGGGAGCAGGCTGCGAGGTGTCTGTCTGTGTGTCTCTCTGCCTGTCTGCTCCGGTCCCTCCTTGGCTTGCGAGGCGGTACAGCCCCGCTGGTTTGGCTCCTGGGGGCGTTGGGGCCGTTGTTGACTGGGAAGAAGGAGCGTGTTGGGGCTTGGGGTGCGTTCCCGAGGAGTCGGGGGAGATTTGGGGTGCTGGCATTTCACTGCCGGCCTTGAAGGGAGCCATGTGCTGTACTAGGGTGGCGGCGGGGTGCTGGGAGTTGCCTGAGGCTCCGTGGGGACTGACCTACTGTCAAGGTGTTCTTCACAGCGTCAGGGCAGAGAGATGCTTCTTTTAAAGTGAAACTTGCAAATTATGTAATGTCTTAGATGGGTCTGTAGGGAAGCAGCCGCACAGGTCCGGGTAACTTGAGTCTTCACACCACTTCTTTCCTTTCACATAAAGCACTGGAGAAGCGGTGCTCAGAGTGTTACACTTAGTCTTAGCTAAGGAAAAGGGAGCTGCCTGCCAGAAGTGAAGGCGTTACAGGGAAGCGGGGTGGCTGTGAACCAGGGATGTACATGCCCGTTTGGGGTTGCCTTGAAAGGCAGAGAAACTCGCCATCCTCCAGACCTGGCACAGTCAGAACGCAGCCTCTCACCTGCCGTTTCTCAGAAGATCAGTGCTGCGCACCCATGAAAAGCCTCATCGCAAAGGTTATCGCTAAATCCTCCTTCTTTATGCAATCTGAGTCATGGTGCTCACAGCCATGCAGGATCTGCTACTCACTTTTTCCCACAAACGCACGCGCTGTTACTGAGAATTTTGGAATGGTTACCACGTAAAACCTCAGCTCATGCTACTCTTCGGATTCTTTTCTTGCCTTTTTTAAAAATTTAGTTTAAGTGTATATTCCTTCCTGTTTAGCAGAAGCTTGGAAGCAGGATCTGGATGAACCCCAGAGGTAACTGAGAGGAATTCAAGAATGTTAGGTTAATGTCCCTGGCTTTTTTCTTCTCCTGCATGGTGAAGAAGGGGGATGTGGCTTGACCATTGTTCTGGAAAGTTGAGGATAAGGAGTATTGTTAGCAAGCTGCTATTTAGGACTATGTGGTCCAGACAGTGCCATTTACTAGTTCTAGTCCTTGCAGCTCTCAGAGAACTTAAATTAAAAACCCAGTCGCATGTTGACCACACTCAACTCTGTAAAATGGGATGGAATCAGAAATAACTAGTTTCCTGATGTTTCATTCTCTATTGACTATGTCCTTAAGAAGGTATGCAAGCATATCT
The DNA here is from genome assembly GCA_013389985.1 of Dryoscopus gambensis. Lineage (NCBI taxonomy): Eukaryota > Metazoa > Chordata > Aves > Passeriformes > Malaconotidae > Dryoscopus > Dryoscopus gambensis. The sequence continues at coordinate 128,562 of WEIT01015572.1, read as the reverse complement.
TCTTTCTCTAAACAATTGCAACTGCAATGCAGCTGCTGTGTGAATGTCAAATGGCCCATTCACTCACAGCAGGGCAATGGTCATGTGCTTAAAAATTATGCACATGCACAGAAGTTTGTGAGACTGAGGCTGTATTATCACATAATGTTGTTCTTGGTTGAATCGAGTTATGATGAAATGTGGCCAGTCGCTGCAGATGAAGCCAAGCTTTGTTTCTGTGTTCATGAGTGATTCTGCTGGGTATGTGATTTAAAACATAGTTGTTGAAGTATGTATTCTTGTTCTCTCCAGAGGGGAAGGCTCTTGGGCACAAACCCGCAGGATGACTGGGATGCCAACCTCCCACACAGGTTCCCATCTTTTCCTGAGTTAGACTGGGATCTGGGCCTTTGTTATTTCTGTGCTCCTTGTTAATGTTCAGTGTGTTTTATGTCCTTTAATAACCTGGCTTGCTTATCACTTACTTAAATGTAGTGGGGTCGAGTGGCAACACGAGTTTTCTGTAAGATTGTGTTGGAAGGCACAGGTACACTGTGCTGGGATCCCCAAAAATGGGCATAGAGGAGCACTGGGGAGAGGCTGAGCTTCTTCAGATCCTCCCAGGTGTGTGTCTCTGTCCCCACTCAGAGAGGGGCAAATTCAGTTTCCAGATGACAGCTTCAAGCATGCAGCCAGTGCCTCTTACCCTCCTCAGTCCAGCTGGGATTTCTGTGAAGTTGGTGCTCGGTTTGCGCAAGGATAGAGCTGGGGTTGGGTGGTGTAAATTCTTAATTGTTGTCACTAATACTGCAGTTGCATTGCTGAGAAACAAAGGAGAAAATGTGCCTTTGGAGCTATGTTTTTTCCCTTGTTTCTCTTTTCTCTGTTCCCACTGGGAATGTTTTGCTCTTTTCTCCCAGTCTTTTCCCTGCAGCTCCTTGCCACCCCTCTCTCCCCCTGCCACCCACAGGCTTCTCTGTCCTGATTTCTCCAGTTTTGGTTTGGTCAGCAATAAGGAGATAGTGCCAATACTTAAATATTACATCATTTGGGTCGGGTTGATACTGTGGTTAGATTAATAAAAGCTGTGGGGAGGTGGTGTGTTCCTGAGCTGTTATTCCAGGCCGCTGCAGACTTCAGCTAGTGGTGCTTGCCAAAAGCTCGAAAGATGGGAGAGGAGGGCACATGCATCTCTGTAACTTAAAATGTGGACGGTGCGAGAGCTGACTATGCCATACAGCAATGATATCTTCTTACAGAGTGAAGGTATTAAGTGCGTGTGTCATTAGGAGGCATATTTATTTAAAATAATGCTATTAAACACTACATTAATTAGATCAGTGATTACATGTAAGTAGAGGCAGAAAGCAGGTATGATAGCAACTTAACCCTTTTTATCCTGTCAGTCTACTTCATTATGACCTACTCTTCTGGTCTGCATTTGTGCATATCCAGCATCTTTCTGCCTCAGTAAGGTGTTTATTAGCTCACCATTTTGCTGAAATCAGTCTCAGCCTTTAAAAAAAAAAATGGAGTGCTGTTTGATATAGCAGGATTTGGTGACTTTGTGTTAGTGGGTGATCAAAATGACGAATAAAATTCTTCCTCCCCCTCACCCCTGACCAAGTGCAAGGTTTCAAGTTAAGATTTAGAAGTGAGAGGTGTAGAAAATCCTCCTTTTTAAACTTCTGGAAATCAATGCTTCTGTTCAATAGGTATTTAATAGCATAAAAATGAAAATTTAGTTTTAGTAGAATGGCTAAATGCTGGTTTGTGTCGTCTTTGGAGACTTTAGAGCTGCCCCTTATTTTCGTCCTCTTCAGTGGAGAAATGAAAAGGCCTGTGTGCACTTCACAGGAAATGAGTGTCTGATACAGGCTTGCAGGCTGCACATTTCCAAGAACCGCTCTCAAGGTATTTTGATAATGCACATTCTCTCTGCCTTCTCCCTTCCTGCTTCTCCTGCACTTTGTGTGCTTCTGCTTGTTCGCAAACACATGCAAAGTTGAGGGGAAGAATCGAACGGTGCCACTATTAAGTTTGCAGATGGGCTCCTTTAGCTTTATACTGGAGCTGTGGCTGGCAAAATTGGGTTAAGCTGGCAGCATTCAGTTGCCTTTGTTGCAGAGGGTTTTTGTCCTTCCCCTCGTTCTCTGCAAATGCTGAAGAAAAATTTTGACTTCAGATTGTGACTTGTGCAACAAGGGAGTTTTTTGTGTGTACGTGATTCTGCAGTTCAGAAACAGCTTGGATCTACTTTCATACTTCCTCAGTAGCAAAGTTTATTTGGAAACTTAGGCTAAAGCTAAGAAAATGCGTGTGGCTGTTAGCAGTTGGAAAATGCCGGAGATTTGCAATCTGAACTGTGTAGCTGGGCTTCTGCACATCCTGCTGAAGGTGCCTTGCTGAAGCTAAGGGGGTTCAGCCTAAGTTTGCCTCACTTGGCACACTGGTGATGATGAGCATGGGTTTGACTGTGCAGGAATGGTTTGTTTATGCTTTTTGGTAGACCAGCAGTGTTGTTCTTTATCCATATTTTAGTTTTTCGTTGTTTTCTGGTGAGATTTTTTGGTGTAGAAGGAGGGAAGTCGGAGCTGGAGAAACATTTACTGCTTTAGCAGTAATCACTGAAATCTGCCATTTGTGTAGGTTGTACGCTGATATTCAAGTCAGCACATCCAAAGAAGAGGTGCTGTTCTTTTTACTCATTTAAGAATGAGGAAAACATGGGCAGAGCTAATTTTAACTCTGCAGCACGTCCATAGTTGATTCCTCATGTTGACTTCATATACCCTTGTTTACTACTTCAGTTTTACACAGAGGGCATTTATGCCTTGTGCTGGGCTCCCCTTGGTGTTATGTCAGGTTTGAATGGTTAAGAGGTGTCTTAAAAAGGTGTTGCTAAAAAACCCAGCCCTTTGCTGCTGGATTCCTCTGCCTAAGGTCTGCTAAAGCATGACATGGAAGGTACAGCACAGAAACAAAGCAAAGACATTTGAGAAAGAAAAGAAATGAGACTCCTCAGATCAGGTCTCTCACTTTCCCCAGTCTATATGATTGGAGTTTTTCTTTTTATGAGTTTTAAAATTAGTTACTTTTCAATCTTGGTCACCTTTGAACTTCCTCTCATCTGGTTTTCTGAAAGAGTACAAAAAGAATGTCCTGATTGTACTGCATCTTTCTCTGGCATCCCCTTGTACATATATCTGCTCTCTAAACTGAGCATGAAATTTCTCCAGCTTCTCTCTGTACAGTTAAGTGTTGCTTCTTATTACCCATCTTTGGGCCTATCCTCTTTGTTTCAGCTCTGTGTGTTTTTATTTCAGGTGACTAGAACTGACTGTATTCTCTCAGGTGGTGACATTACTTTTATGTTCCCACCCATGCATTTTGCACCCTCACACTCCCACTTGCTTCTTGGGTTTTTTAATGGCTGCTTTTGCATTCGGAGCTGGAGCTTTCCTTAATGAACCCTCAGCGCTGTTACTCAGCTCATTGGTCAGCTGCGCCACTTCATTTATTACTCTTGAAAGTACAGACCCAGCTGGTTTTCCTACAAGCCTGTGTGCATTTGCATGTGTCAGGACAGAGTCTTGCCTGACCTCCTGCTGCTTTCCTGCTGACGAATTTTGAATGACCTCTGACTTCTCTGTTCTGCAGAGAGTGAAGTGATTTTGTCACTGTTTACCTTGGGAAGGTGATGGAGAGGGCTCGCCACGTTTTGAGTTGGCTGCCTAGATTTAAGTAATACGAGGCTGTAAGCTGCCTGCTGGGGGGCAGGGTTAGACCTCGGGGATTTGAGGTGTGAGTAATGACAGCTTGAAGACAGGGAGAGACAATTCTAGGAAGAGACCTGGATCAGCATGTGAGTTTGCACAGTCAGGGGGGAGGGAGCTGCTTGCATAAGGGATGGGGGAGCCTTTGGGCTGCTTGTACCCACCAACCTGTTGAGGAGTGAGGTGGGATGCTCTGCAAAGTGGACTGAGTCAAACCAGGGGGAAGATGCAGTGGCCAGGAGGGTGGCAGAGAGGTGATCAGATGTGTGGGGGCTGAAACGCCTTGTGTTCCTCTGGCCACCCCTCTTCCACCTCCCATTCACTCTGTGGCATGACTGCTCCATGTCTTCTGTCCCTCTGCTGTGCAGGTCCTGGGGTGCTGCTGGCTCTTCAGCTCGTGTACCGTGTCTCGCTTCTTGACTTGCTTCTGGTATGGAGGCTTTGGGGAAGCACAAAGTGTGTCCTGTCATCTGTTGCTTCTTCAGGTACCATCTGCCTGATGGGGAACTCTGACTGGGGATTTGCTCTCCCCCACACCAGGTAGCAGCACATGTCAAAAAAGTTCCTTCCAATACCTGCAGCCCTCTGGCAATTGTTAGTGCAGCTGATTTGATTGAGGGAGCACCTCTCTTTGTATCTCAACCATCCATTTCCAATTCAAAATCTCTGAGTATAGTCCACCGTGCCCAGCTGGCTTTCTGCTTTAATGTCACTTTTCCCCATCTCTTCTGATAAAGCACCCTCTCTTTTCCCTTCAAGTTAATCAATATTAAGTACTGGGGAATCTCCTCAACATCCTGTGCAAGAAAAAAATTAGTATCTGCTTGCTTGTGTAACTTTTCTGCGGTGTCCCTGTCCCCACTAGCTGGTATCCCACTCAACTAAATGATTCCCCCAGAGGTTTTCTGTTTTTGATAAACTGAAAATGCCATATGTTTTCTGGGTTTTGTTTTATCTTGGCCACCTACTGTCCCAGTTTCATGACAGCTATGCTCATATAAATTTGTTCCCTATCGTCAGTAATTTGTATTCCTCCATATTGGCTCCTCCAGGATTATTTTTTCATCTTCTGAAGGATTATTGAGGTTGTAGAGAGATTTGGACAGGGACTGTGGTTTTGTGGTGTGTGTGTTTGATGTCTCTGATCCACAGCAGAGGCCCTTGCAAGCTGTTGCACCTACAGCTGATACCTGCAGTGTGACCTGTGTTGCCCCCAAGCCTGTCCTTTTAGCCAGGCAGCATCTCTGTGCCATCATTTGTGGGGGATCTGCTTGCTCTGTCACTTTAAGATTTCCTAAATAACCTTTCATAACTTAATTTTTTTAAAATTCTTTTTACTTTTGACTCTCAGGACTAGTTTCTTTATTTTGTGTGTTGGAAATCCCCCACTATAAAACTTAGTGTTGTGGTGCTTCTGTGCTTTCTGACCCTTGCCCTTTCCTCTGAAGGCACAGTAACTGGTGCTGCATAATGGCCCCTCACATCTTTCGAAGTTGGTCCTTCTGAAGAGTCAAGGCAGGGTGTCTCCCTTGTCCCCCTGTGCTCGTGTTGGTTAATCACCTGGGACTCTTCTCTAGTAGCGTAGTTCTGGTAAGCATACTGAACCAATTTTAGCTGCAGACACTGCTCATTTCTCAAGAGTTAGCTGCTTCTTTGAATTCCTTTCCAGCTCAATGTGATGGTTTTGATAAAAAGCCATGGTTGTCACAGGGACCACTGATGGCCTTTGTGTCTCAGGATTTACTCATTTCCTCAAACAGGGTTCTGGAACAACTGAAAAAAGTGAGTTTAATAGAGGCAGAGGAAATGTACCTGTGCTGCTGGTCTGGGGGTGGGGGGAGCTGGTAATGCTGAGGAGCCATGATGGATGGAGGCAGCCCTGGGCGTCGCTACCTGCTTCCCACTGATCCCCCTCTCAGCAGGGAGATGGGACAGAGCATTTCAAGTAGGGAGACATGAGGGACTTCTGTTATCTTGGCTCCTTTCTTCTTCCTCATTGTGCCCTCTCCCCATCTCCTTGTTTCTGCCCCCAAACTGGGGAGAGCTCCAGCCACCTTTCCAGAGGGCTGCTTCCCGAGCCAGTGTGTTGTGTGGAGGGAGGGAAGGCAAGGCAACAGCACAGACTCTGTGTTCCCTGGCTGAGCACAGGGTTGAGGTTTCGTGTACTTCTGCAGCACTGACATTCCCAGGAATGGCTGCTCACTGTGAAACTGCAAAGGTCAGGAGCAACGCGACCGGGCTTCCCTCACTTACCAAAAATGCTGTTGGCCAGAGGCAAGCAATGACTCTCTTTGCTTAAGCCATGGCTGGATAGGCTTCAGCTGCAGCTTTGGAACATAGTAGTAACTCTTCCTGATTTCCTTTTTCTAATTTTTTTTTTCTTCTTGTTTCCCCAGTTACGGGAGAAGGCAGAAATAATTCAGTCTCCACTAGAAGCTGTCTTTGCCAGAAGTCAGATAGTAGTTTTGGTAGTTTTACTTGCTGCGGAACAAGCTGTAGTTGCTTGTGGCTACTGCAGAGCAGCCTCTGAGTTCAGGGAAGTGATGAGGCTTCTCTGTTATTCTGAAATGGCAGGATTACAGTTTCACATTGGGCTATTTTGAGGAGGAATAGGCTCTTTTATTTGAAAGTATTTCTGAAAGTGTTTGGTATTTCCAAGGTATGAGGAGGGAACCCTGAAAATGGGTGTCTTTCTTCCAGCTCTTTCAATTAGCCCAGTAAAGACAATTAGCTTTTCCTGTAAATTGCCACCTTGTTGGGTTTTTCTTAACACATGTTATAGAGAAATGAAACATACTTGCAGACTTCCCTGTCTTGAAGAATATTTGGCACACATCACACTGTCTTGTTGGTTTTCTTGGAGTAAAAACCTTTTAGCCCCTATCAGCAAAGCGCCATATTAATTCAGAAAACACATGTCATAGAAAAATACGTTAAGAAGTACCAAACATGAATATCAGATCCATGAAAAGTAATTTGTGGGTTTTGAATTTTGTATGAATTTGTGGGAAGTGTTTGATAAGACCAGTCCTCTTGCAAGATGTCCAGCTGCTGATTCCCAGAGCCTGCATGCAGGATCTTCCTGCACTATGTTTCTACTGTATGAAGTAGGAACTGCCACAGTGTGTCTGCTGTCTCATCGTATTTTGATAAATATTGCATCCATGAATACTGGTTACATAGGGAAATGCAGTTTTGGTTTGGGATATGTATGTGTGGTATGGCTTGGTTTTTTTCCCACATATTCCCTCGTGTGTCAGACATAATGGCAGCCTCATATCAAACTGCCATGGCATAAAAGATAGAGGGAGCTGCAATGTCTCCGAGGCCTGCTTTGTGCTGGAGAAATTGGCTGTGATTAACACTGGTCCTCTTGGCTGAGCTGGGCCACATTCCTCCCCTAACCACATCCCCCTCTGTTCTCTTTGGCACATCTGTCTGTGCATCTCCTTTCCCCTCCGTGATCCCTTTCTGGATCAGCCCTGGTCACGCTGGCTGTATGACAAGGGATGTTGGTGTGACTGTGCACTGCGGCGGTGACGGCGCGATTCAAACCAGTGCTGGTGTGGGGCAGGCGGTGGCGGCCATGGGAACCAGGCTGGCCCACTGTTAAACCCCTGTGCTGCGTGCTTGGCTCTTACCAGGGAGGTTTCTTCCAGCCCTTTGCTCAAGCTTTCCTTTGAAACAGCCTTCCCAGCCACAAATCAGTAGGCAGCGCATTTCTGTGGGATGCAGACGTGCAAACGAGATGTCTGCTCGGGCTCTGCTGCCTGGAGTAGGGACGCTGTTGCAAGGGCTTGTAGGATACCTTAGGGAGAGCTTTTCCTGATTATCCCAGCCTCCATCTAATTGCTCTGGGAACTGCAGGGTTGATATCTGGGAGATGTCAAAGCCAAATGGAATGGTCATGGGAAAGTGTAATAATGGGATAGACCTGCAGTTTAGCTAGCTGCAAGTCAGTGTAGCTTGTGGGGTGTGTGCCCAGTTTGGACTGGGCCGGGGAGGATGCAGAGAAGTGATGTTACATGGGTACAAGTGAAGCTGTGTGGAGACTGCCTCTGAAAGGCATGCAGAAAGCTGGGATTGTTTTTTCAGCTTGCTGATGGATACACTGACAGACACGTGATTGCACACATGGTGTGACCCACCAGGTCAGCGGGTTTAGTTTTCCGTTTTAGGTGAGAAGAAAAAGTCTTGAGAGCTGGGGAAGCAGGGCAGAAGAGTGTTGGCCAGAATGGAGTGTGTCACAACTAGGATAACTGAGCAGTGAATGGCTACCTAGGTGGTGTCAAATAAGATACTCTAAATGTTGTGTGTTGTATTCAGCACAAGTTGGGAGTTTGCTGTTCTGAATGCTTATGTTTATTCCTGTTGCCATCATCTCTTAACATTTGGGTTTTATCGTTCCTGCTTCTGGAAGACGATGGCAACTTTATGGTCTTTCCATTCGTCCTTAGGCCACCTGTGAGCTGCCTGGACCTAACCAGCTCACAGCTTTGTAAGTAGCAATAATAATAACAACAGCAATAATCTGCTGTCTCTGTTGCTATCTGAAATGCTGTATACATGTTTCTACAGTAACACAGATCAAAGAGATCGAGACAAACAACCTGTCCCCAGATTTGTTGTATTTTATATCCACATTACAGCAAACTAATGGGCTTAGTCACCTGCTTGATGGATGTCTCTTTCTTTTCAAAGGATGGATCTGCTCTTAAGTAAAGCTGTGCAAAAACTGGGAAGTGCTGCATCAGAGCTTTTGAATTTGGACCACTTTGAGGCCTGACATCCAGAAGTTCATCCCTATGGGTGGCAAAGACAAAGAGGTAAGCTTTTTCAAGTGTTCTGGAAGAAGAGTGCGAGGATGCATCATAGCCGAGTACTTGAGACTGCTATTGAACATGCCAGATTTGTCAAGCCCCTGGGAGCAGGGCTGGCTTGGCTGACACCACACGCTGTGTACAGTCCCCTGGTTTTACTAGAATTGTCTCCTTATATAAAATACGCTGCCTTGCCTGGGTCGTGAGTGAGGAGGAAAGCAGAATGCCCTGTGTCAAGAGCACTTATTTTGAAAAGCTCTTAAACTTGCAGTAAATCAGAAAGTCTGGGGAAACTTATCCAGCCTTTTAATTAGCAGGACACCAGCTTTTTAGGGTATGTTGCTTTGGCTGCGAGCATTGTTCTGACTTGCAGTAGGGAGGTAGTAACTTGTTTGGGCGTTGGGGTTTTTTGGGGTTTTTTGGAGGGGAGAAGAGGGAAAGCAAATCATGGTGTGGCAAGTCAGCAGAACTAATTATGCATGTGTGTTTCATTACACCCCTGGCTTGGCTTATTCCTAATCCTGGATCTGCGCATCCTCCTTGACGTGGGAGGCTATGTACTCATAGGACCTGTTGACCCATTAAAAGTGAACCTTAAAGGTAGTATCAGACAGCACTTCTAGGGCTAATATTGATGTAACTAATGCTGCGCTGCAGGCCAGGCACTTATCTCTTGGAAATGGGTCACTGAAGCTAAACAAATTTCCCCCATCTGAGGCTCTGACCTATATGTAGATTTCAAACCAAGTGAACAAATTGTCAAGGTGCTATTTTTGCATTTACTTTGAATTTGAAATGATGACACAGTCTCAGTTCTTAGTCAGTCAGATTTCTAGTAGCAGTGGATTTTTCTTAAAGGACTTGCGTGAATGACTCAAGGTTGAAAACTGGGACAAACTAGTTTGGGGTTTTTTCCTGTCAAATAGCATCTGCAGCCTTATACAAATTACATATTTGTTGTTATTTTTAAAACTAGCCTGGAAATGAAAGACAGCTGCCTGTTAGTGTTTTCATGCTTGAACTAAATTTCCAACCTTGACCTGTGAAGTTGGCAAAATTTCCATTTGGACCCAAGAGTAGTTGCTGTTTAGGAAGGTTCTTTCTCACTCCTCTCAAAGCTATAGCCACAGCCCTGGAGGCACCTGGCAGACGACCTTTGTTTTCCATAGGTGCTAATGTCACAGGGCCCTATAGCTTCCTCACCCAGCAGAGAGGAGAAGGGACAGAGATGCTGCAACTCCTTGTGGTGCCTTCTGTGCTGAGTTTTCAGTGGTGATAGATGGCCCTAGTTGCTGTAGTGGTGACTGTGTTTGTTTACATCCTGCTCACTAAATCGCCTTCACCTAAGATTTATTCTGACTTGCTGTATGGTCTGAGCAGCTTTCAGCTGCTGCCTTTTTTTTTTTAATGGAAAAGAAAAAACCCAACTTGATTAACTCCTTCCTACCCCTCCCACCTTTCTCTAACCATGCATGGAATTTCCCTCCTACTATGACACTACCTAGAGGGCCGGATCAACAGCATTCAGAATAGTACCAGGGACATAGCGGCTTGTGGACTGCAAATCACAGGGCTATAGGCTGGATAAGTGTCCCAGGCTGCTCTTGGAAAGGATGCTTATAGCTCCATATATGAAATGTGCCTGGCAGCTACATTATTGGTATTACTGTTAAGTATTGAGAGAGATGTTAGACTAGAAAAGATGTCTGTAGTAAGGCCTTGCCAGGCGCATGCCTGCTTTCCTGAACTACTGTGCCCCTGTGAAGGAAAGATGCTTGTCCTCTCTAGGGCGCAGAGTGTGCATGGCCACCCAGCTGGCACGAGCACCAAAAGGAATGTGAGGCTTTTGAATAGCTGGCAAAGGGTGCGAGACAGGGGGAGAGCTAAGCTTAACATAAAGCTCTCCCTGCCGAGCAAGCCCTCCACAGGTCCCTGCACATTCCCTGGGGGAGCTGCCTGATACGAGCCCCGATGCTCTGGCAAGTGGAGGTGGCGGGGGGAGGATGCTGAAGATGAAGTGTGTCTCTTCGTCTGCTGCAGGCTGTGCCAGCACTCTGTTCTGCTCCAAGCATGGCTGTGCTGTGAGTGAGTATGACTGGGTTAATGGAGTATGTCAAGGGAGCGAGGGCAGCATTTGGCGGCGAGCTACTGACTTGTCAGGCCTGGGGAAGTGGTATGTTACAGCTCAGCTTCTCACAGAGAATGAGCCTCTGGCTTAGGGCTGTGGTTTTTATGTTTGTGCCTATACACACATTTAGAATATGTATTTTTTTATATAATTGAAGTGACTTGGATGGCTGATGGCAACACTGGGTTCAGAAATTTGCATTTCTGAAAACAGCCTGGTGATAAGTCAAGGTGCAGGAGATGAGCAGGGTCATGACAGTACATTAGAGGATGGTGGCTGGGAGAGGGTAGCATTGTCTGCAGGCAGGGGGAGTTGTCCTTCCGGAAGAAACAGAAGTTAAGAGTCTGGAAGGGCATCAGCAGTGTCTGGTACCAGTGTTAAGTGAACTCATTCATGGTAGTCCCAGCCTTGAAGTTGATGTAACATTTCTTGAAGGGGTCTCGACTGAGACCTTTGCTTTCTCCTGAAATAGTGAAACAGGCATGTTTTGGGATGAAGGAGTAGTTCCTGGGATTTGGTGAGAAAGGCTTATCCCTGTCTTCTGCTTTTGCTAAGTCCTGTTGTCAATCCTTTTGTTGGAGAAAGGGTTGGAGAGGTGCAAGGAAACCTTTCTACCTTTCACTGAAAGAAAAAGTAAATGATACTTTCCTGCTTTAGGAAATCTTTCCCTTTTGATTTATGGTGTCATTTCCCCTTTCCAATCTCAAGGCCACTCTGAAAAGTCCCAAACATCCAACAGAGGGAAGTCTTGAAATGCTGAGATCTGCTAGGTTCAAACCAGCCTGCTGGAGGGTGGGCAGGAGCCCCTGGGCTGTGAATCACATAAACCCAATGGATGCAGAGCTCTGTAAAGTGCTACCTTGTGCTGGCAGGGACCCAGCTGGAGCCCTTTCTGCACATATATCCTTGGTTGTCCCTACAGCTGGGGGTTGGTGACATGCAATAGCTCCTTTGTACCCTCTTTGGTACTCTTGCTGGTCTTTCTCCCCTGGGAAGTGTCTTGCCCAGGTTGAAGAAGGTATTGGGTTTGCCTCACTCTCCTTCTGTCCCACAGGCTGGATGCAAAGGAGGAAGCATGGTAAAGGCAGCATCTTTCCAGGATTCATGGGCTCTTTGAGAGATGATCAGAGGGAGGCCAGATGATCTGCACAACACACACACCACTGTTTCTCGTCTGCAAAGGCAGCATCGGAGCCTTCTCCCCAGCCCCGCGCCACCCGGCTTGCCTGATCGTTTCCGGATGTTTCGCAGCTGCGAGTGGGAAGTCCTGGAGCGATCCCTCAATATCCTCCAGGCCAGTGACTTCTACTGGGGCCCCTTGTCTGTGGGGGAGGCTCACGCCAAGCTCCAGCGGGAGCCTGTAGGCACCTACTTGGTGCGGGACAGCTCGCAGGGGAACTGCTTGTTCAGCCTGAGCGTGAGGATGCCCACGGGGCCCGTCAGCCTTCGAATCTCTTTCCAGGAGGGCTATTTCCGCCTCAAGAACTGGTTTTCAGACTGTGTAGTCCGGCTGCTGGAGCTGGTGGTGGCGGGAACCCGGAACAACCCCTTGCACTTTGATGAGATGGGGGGAACTCCCCTGGTCTTCTCTGAGCCCTTGTGCCGCAGCCGCCGGGCAGTGCCCACGCTGCGAGAACTGTGCTGTCGGAGCCTCCCTGCTGGTGCCATGACGGGCGACAGAGCAGGGCTGGGGGCCTCCTTGGGGATGTGTCTGAGGGAAGAGGTGTTCTCACCCCTGGACAGAAGGGGAGGGTCAGAGGGGAGTGTTGGTCCCAGCCCCTCTCTGTCCTGGGCTGGGAGATGATGCCATTCATATGGGAGACAAAGAGAGTTGCCTCTTTTTATGGCTGCGCTGGTGGGATGCGTGCCACACCAGTGAGGCTGGAGTGGCTGCTGGGAGAGGAAGGGGGAGGGCAGAGGGAGCAGAGCTTGAACCCAGTGGCTGTGGCAGATGTGTCCTCATACATACATAGTGTGTGTGACTTTCCCCAGATATGCCTGGGGTAAAGCCAGACCTGAAGAGCAAACATCTTCACCACCACCAAGTCCTACTCTTTGCTCCACTTATAACTTAAAAGCTTCAGAAGGAGGTGAGTTGCCTGTCCTCCCAGGTCAGCCCTGTGTTCTCTTCTACCCCAAAGTGCTTGAGCTCATTTCTGCTTCAAATCTGCCCTTGTGGAGTGCAGCTGAGCCAGGTCCCACAGCAGTGCAGCTTGGGCATCGATGGGCATGACCCTTGTGCTGACCCATGAAGCTGTGGTGGAGCAAGAGCACATTTCACTCCTTGCAGCATGAATGTCATGCCTGTTACTTCAGAGGCCGGTGTTTGCACCAGAGTGAAACCATTGCAGCCGTGTACGATACATGCAGCTTCACTGGCTTTTGCATTGCTTTATTTGACTGGATTTTTGGGAGTGAAGATGGGTTGCACTGTACTTAAGGGCATGGCATTCCTGCAGAGATAACCGTGGTCTGGAGAGTCGTATCTGCCCTGGGAGGGTGTGAAGAGATGGGATCCTGCACCCTTTCTTAAGCTCATCTGATAGTGTGCTGCTGCCATCTGTCGAGCATCAGAAGATGTTTTGGTTTTGCCTCTGAAAAGGCAAAGAATTTTTTATATAAAACTTCTAAAATTTTAATAAAAATTTTATATTGATTTTTAAAAGTTAGTAAATACATGGTGATAACTTCATTCCCGTGTAGTGTTGGAAGCCCAGTTAGTTCAGTGCCCAGGCATGGCAATCAAGCTGAAACTGAAAAAGTGAGTTTCTCATAAAGAACAAAAGCAGAGCATAAATGAGTAGTCCTAGCTGGGAACATTAAACTTAAATTCATCTTGTAGTGTAATTAATTGAAGAAATTTTCTAAACAGAGAATACTTCTGAAAATCCCACCCCTACATTTTTAGAAAGTTTTTTTTAGTACCTTAAAATTTGTACTGAGTGTTTGAAAAAAACTGAGTCATTCAAGATCTTAGAACAGGGCACAGCATCAGTGAACTTGAACTGGTGAGTATGCGTACAAATGGGAGGAACAGAGTTGGCTTAAATAGGGTCATGGTTCATTTCAGGGATAGTCAGGTATGATGCCTTCAATATAAGTGATTGAAAACTGCTACATGAAAGGAGAAATTCAGATACTCTAAAATTTGAGCCAAACCAGGAGATATGCTGCTCAACATCCGTAGCTGGGCAGGCAGCCTGCTGTGCTCATGCTGACTTTCCTCTTCAGACCTGTATGGAAGAAAAAAGCTGAACAGGAGAAGAGAGTACACTGAATTTGTTCTATTGTCTTCAGGTGTCTTATCTGAGGAACTAAAGTGTGTGGTCAGCACAGAGAGAGATACAGGCTGTGATTCATCACAGGAGCCTAACTGAGACACTCTGAATTATTCTCTGGAGGGCTCTGTTGCTCTGCTGGCGGTGAGGTGCCTGGTCGCCTGGCTCAGGGCACTGGCTTATGAACCAAGGTAGTTAAATAAGTGTCAGGGAAGTGGTGATCTTGTCCTTGCTGCCTGCTCCTCCCAGCTGCAGGGAGGCCAAAGGCAGCTCAGTGGCCCTGCAGCTACTGCATCTCTCAGCCCAGTGCAAAAGCAGGAGCTGGGATTGTTCACTGCTGCAGGTTTGCGTGCCCTGTGGCAGCTGACACATGGGTGTAGTGTTGCTTGCTGCCAGCATCTCAGGTGGCTCTGGGCACCTCTGGGAGTGTTCCTGGCTCTTGGGTGAAGCTCCTGCCTCGGCAGCGTCAGCCACACAGCTGCCCTCCCTCTCTGCTATGGAGTAGTGGGACTGGATCTGCTGGCCCAGGCATCATGTCCATCCCCTCCATCCTTTTCTTTCTTGAGGGTGTCTGCTGAGGTGCCTTGGCTGCCTTTCTGCCTTCCCTTCAGAAAGCAGGGGGGTGGAGGAGCAGTCTAATTTCTTCCATGTTTAGAACTGAGCACAGGAATGCTTCTGTTTTCTGGCCACGGTTATACCTCACTGAGGGAAGAGCTTTCTAACCATATTGCTCTGACCTGGCTGTGAACTGTTCTCATTTGGCTGCAAATAAGCATCTTGGGTTGTATGGCTGGGGGCTGCAGAAGAGCCCTATTTGCGGCCTGGATTTTGCTTTAGGAAAATCACACCACGGGAGAAGGAAATCGTTTGGATTTTAATAAAGTCTACTTTATTTTGCTCCTTTTTTTTTTTTTTTTAATTGCACAGCATGCACTTGTCTCAGTCTTACAAGTAAGTCAATTCCATGCAGGGCTGCAGCGAATTGATTTGAGATCTGGGGATGAAAAGCAGTGAATTACTGCCAAGCATTGTTATATTGTGGAAGTTGAAAGCACGTCATGTGTGAGTATCCTCATTATTCCCAAGGAGAGGTCACTTTACAGATCAGGATTGGTGCAAGAAAGGAAATCATTGTAGAGAGAACAGGAAAGTGAAAAGTGCATTGGCTAAGGCAAGCGTTAGAGTCCTTCGTTCTCTGCTTGGATGTTGGAAGAGAAACCTTTTCCTTTCAGCTCTTGAGAAAAAAGATGTACAAAGCAAAACTGTAAGAATTTACTTCCATTGGGTAACACTATCCTGCTGCTTTCATTAGAGTGGGAGATGTTCACTTTAACGACCCTGCCTCTGAACAGGTCCCTCTGTCACATAGGAGTAGCTCTTGGTGGTCTGTATCCAAATGTTTCTTTTGGTGGCTCCTAAGGGGACTTAAAAAGAAATTGCAAACTTCCTCACAACCTCTTGAGCACCATTTGGGGAATAGAAGAAAATTGTTTGCATTTTTATATGTTATGTTATACGTTTCTCCAGCTGACTCATTTCAGTTTGTCGAGGAAACTTACACAGGCTTTGCAGCTGGTTTTTTTCAAGTGTTCTTCCTAACAGCAGAAGTTGAAAAGTTTAGTGGTTGCAAGAGGGGCTTCCTCTGCCATGCTGTGAAGGGCCTGGATTTCAGTCCCAATATGCTGCAAGCATCCAGCAGGAAACTGCTCTTTGTCTGCTCCTGACTAGCTGTCTGTTGGTAGTGCTCTGGGGCCCCAAGGGTTAATTTCCCAAAATTCTTCACTGGAACTTGCTAATAACTTCCATATGTACCCATGTGTGTGCTCAGGAGGGGCCCCACAGCCATCAGCTCTTGTAATAATACTTGATTACCTCTGACATAAGGGTCTGTATGTCATTAGGGATCAAGATTCACCAAAAGACACAAGTTTGTGCAAAAACACTTTAGAAACATATTAATATGTGGTCATCCTCAGTGACTGGGAAATGAACTCTTCTTAGGTAGTCAAGCTTCAAAAGAAAGCCTGTGTACACACAGCTGCATCTCAGTTTTGACCCTTACCCTGATATCCCTCTGAAAATGTGTATTTGTGTCATTAGTCTTTAAGTGTGCTAAACCCCTTAATTTACAACACACCTTGGTTAGGGGAATGTGATGGCTTTGTCTGATCGAGTTCATTTTGCCCCAGTTCCTTAGATGTTTGGCATCTGTACAGTTAAAACTGCACGCACTGGAGCTTTCTGCCTGCCCTGTGCCATTCCCTAGTGCAAAGGCTGGGCCACTGAGGGCAGCCTTCAGAGAGAAAGCAGGTGTCAGAGGGAGAGGGAGATGTGGCAGAGTCGCTCTGAAACTCGCAATGCCTCCCTGCAGAGCTGCCTGGGTCTTGGCAGGCTCCTGCTGCCTTCTGATCTCAGCTGGGGCTGGCGGAGCTGGGGTTTTGATTCAGGCAAAGCAAAGTACTTCCAAACGCTTCCCGTGCAAGGGCTGGCTCAATAGTAGGACTCTTCAGCCAGAAAAGAGATGGCTGAGGTCTGCGGCAGAGCTCTGTAGAGCCCAAATGCCATGGAGTAGGTGACTATGTGTTTTCTTAAAAATCCAGGGAGGTGTCTGATGAAAATACTCAAGTTTAAGACTCAAAGGAGATATTTCTTCGTGTGACATATAGTAGCTTAAGCTGCAGAAATCTCTGCCACAGGCCACCAGCGAGGCTAACCTCTGTGTGGGTACAAAAAGGGATTAATGCTGATTGATGGAGCACCTCTGAAGGAGGAAAAGCAGAGTCAGGAAATAGGGGAGAGGAAGGATCCGGGTGGAGCTTTGAGTTCTGTGCCTTGTTGGGCAGACGTTTGCTGTGGCAGGAGTGTGGGAACAAGCCAGCCTAGGCTCAGCAGCACAGGGTGCAGCACGGGCCAGCTGAGCCAGTGGCTTGGCCAGGGACAGCTGTGCTGAGCTCCCAGAACCTGTGCTGGGCCTCTCGAGTCAGAGGGGTGTGTACCTGGCAGACCTGTACTCCCACCCCTGCAGTGCAGTTGCGTGCCCCAGCAGTCTATGGCAGCCCCAAAGGGAGCAGCCCTCGGGCGCTTCTTCCCAGCTTTCACAAGCAGAAAAACTGGGACGCCCATCTGATGCCTGGAGGCAAGCATCAGCACAGGCTGAGGATAAAAACCGCCATCATTCAGAATGAGTGAAAGAGCCTGTATTGTCAGCTGAGGGCACTGGGGGAGGCCAGCATCAGCCCGAGGTGACAGCTGGTTGGGGCAGAGGTGGGGGGTCCCAGCCTGACTAACTGCGTGTCAGAAAGGAGCTGCAGAGCTTTGAGAATCATAGCACTGGCAGTCTCCTAGGTTCATCCATCCCAGAGCAAATGACATGCATACACTTTTAAAGATTTTTGCCTCCTGGGCTACCTGCTTTACCAAGACACCACCCCTGCCATCAGAGCTCTCAATCTCTGAGCTAGTCCCAGATGCTACTGAAATCAGTGACCAGATTATTGTTCCCCTCTGCAGATTTTGGATTAGGCCTCCCTGTTTTGTCAGGCTGATGTGAGCAAAATGTGGGTTTTCCACTCTAAACGTAATCAAAACAAACCCTGCTCCCACTGGCTTGTGCAACAAATCATGCTGGGGGAATTGCTGGCATTCGGCATGATTAGCCCAAGTGCAGATGCCTTCCAGCTTGTAAACAATAGCCTAAAGGATTGGAGAGGATCACAAACAAAGCACTTACAGACAAGACAGCATTTTCAAAAAGGACTTGAGAGCTTATGTCCACTGGGGGTTTGTCTTTTAAAAATAAACTAGAAGTAAACAAATTGACAGAGATGGCTCTGAAGAATCTAAGAGAATGAAAGTGAGGAGACTGGATGTACTCCAAAAATTAAGTAGGGGAAAACTAGACAGGGCTAATGGGTCCTCTTAGACTCCTCAACAAGATGTCCCACAGCCTTAGGAATGGGCAGACACTGGAAACCTGATCTGTCCCTGTGAATGAGGCCAGGTGGGATGTGTAAGGGATGCAGGAGAAAACCCTTCTTCAGTTCACAGGAAGAAAAAAAATCCCTAAAAAGCAGGGAGAGCAACAAAAGAATCAGGCAACTTGTGCTTGTTTTATGCTGATTCAGTCTGAAAGGGACATTCCCTCCTTGAACTGTAAAACTAGTGACAAATTGCTGTGAATTTCAGACTGAAAACTGTTCAAGTCATGTAAATCATAGTTTTTGTATTGTGCTCCTAATAATTTTTTAAAAATCTCATTTTTATATAGGGTTTTTAAGTATGAGCTGAATTATTTTCAATTATGTCCCATTTCTCCTGGCCCTGGCAGAGTGAAGTAGCAAGTGCCCAGCTTAACACTCAAGAGCTCCTGCAAGGGGACAGCAAGGTTCATGACATTGATGGTCGCTCATTCAGTGACATGGTGAATGGGAGCTGCGGCGAGAGCTCACCAGCGTCTCTGTAACTGAGATGGTGTTGCAAGGAATGCTAAATCCGGAAAGACGTGAGCACCCTACATGCTGGTGCTGTAGCTGCTGGTTCTGTACCTGCTGGAAACACACAGTTCATCCCTTTGTTTAAAAGGTTCAGGTAGCAGCTATTCTGATCACAGAGCACGAGGTATTTGCCAGGTTCTTGGGGCTAGACTTCCAATGCATCTAGAGTTGTTTTGGGACCCATGGAATCTCATGCCTAGAATAACAGAGGTGCAAATCCAGACGTTCTTGGTAGTATCCAGCGTCCATGGTCTAGGCGCCTCAGTACTACAGTTGTACATTCTGTGGTAGTGAGTAAGGAAGGACTGATGGTTCCTTTTGTCCTTGGCCTTCTCTAAGGAGCGCTCCAAGGCTTTGGGATGGGAGAATGGGGCGGTGGAGAACATGAGCTGCAGATCTTTTCCTGCTCTTCCAGACCGTGCAGGGACTCAACCAGATATGAAGGCAACTCTAATGTACGTGCTGAGATACCTAAAATAAGCCATGCAAACAAATCAGTCGTATGTTATCCAGATGGGACTGTTCAAATCCAATAATAGCAGTAAAGTGCTCCCAAACTCTGCAGAGAGAGAGATTATAGAAGGATCAGGTATAATTATAGTGCCTTATTATTACCATTCTCATCATTCTTTCTAACAAAGCTTTTCAATAGGATGAAAAAACTTCTTGCAGGAGATCCTAATGTGTTTGCTGGCATTTTTTCATTCTTCCTTCTAAGGCTGTTCAAGTCGGCGCCTGTAAACAGTGTTAATAAATATCATTATGATCTTGGACTATATTATCTTTCAGATGAAACCTTCTTTAGCAGCTCTTTATGGCCTTGACTGCAGTAAGCCCTTCTCCTGAAACACCTCACTGTTGCTACCACTAATGAGAGCACCAGCAAAAATATCCCAGTGCTGCTCTGATCCTTGCCTTGATACAAGCTCTTCCAAGCAGGGTTAAGTAGTACCTTGAAATATTAGTGGCTGCAAGCTTTTCTATGTACTGCTCCATATATTCCACCTGGAATATAGGTGGAATCACTCAGCAGAGATTCTCTACTTTGGAGAAAATCATAGAGCTGGAGGTATGTATCTGCAAGCTGTTCTTTCCTGCTTGAGTCCTGTCTCCTCCAAACACCATCAGTGCTTGTGAGAAAAGCCCAGGGTTATCAGAATGAGACCACAGGCAAAATGGGTGCAGGAAACACACATCCTTGTCTGCAGGTTGGTCCTGTGGGCTGGCACCACTCAAGAGAAAGGAAAAAAGCCCCCTGGCATTTATTCAGCAGTATCCCTTTCCAGATCACTGCAGATCCCTGGAAATACTGGCATGAGAGAAGCCTGACGGTGCAAGGGACCCAGCTCACCTTGGAGGCACAGCCCCACAGCAGCTCTGAAACCCAGTGTGGACTTCCCAGGGAGGGGATTTCTCACAGGAGGGAAGTCCCAGGCAGCACTTCCACTTCCGCAGCTCTGCCAGCCTAGGGAGCAACTTGCTATGGGGAAGAGCTGTCGGTGAGCGTGTGGACGGTAAAAACTCTACTGACACATCTCGTTCTTTATCTGCAGCACATCCTGCATTGCTATCCTTGTGGCCCTGATTCAGTGAATCCCTTGCACCTCTCTCAGCTTGGGGATGTGCCTTTGCCTGTGTCAAGTATTGCAGTGCAGGACAGCATCTCTCCCAGGCTCCATGTCTCCATGCCCTGCTCCACCTGCAAGTCCTAGGCAAGCCAGGAGGAGAGGTGATGCAGTTTGAACAGATGCAGCAGGCTTGGAGTGGGACGGGTTAGGTTTGTTTCTTGGGCTGGGAGGAAGGGGTGGTTTGCTGAAATGGGTCTTCTCTCTCCCCTGAGCACCTTGGCAGAGCCTTGCTCTCAACTCAATGAAAGTAGGGCAGAGTCTAACCACATTTCAAGCTGTCTGCGTTTTTGGATTCTGGGTAACTGTGATCTCTATCTGTTCCTAGAAAAGATTTAAACAACTTATAAACCACAGCTGGGCAGAGATAATAAAGGAAGCAGTACTGGGGTAGGGAAGGATCTCCCCAGAGTGTACAGAGTGAGGAGAAACCATGGGCCCAGCTGTGGTAGAGGGTCTCAGCATGGCTACTTGGGCTGTAGGGGGACACAGAGGGGCTGCCTTAGGGAAACCTTAGCAATATTAGTAGCTAGGTATAAAATATGGGTACATGTATATACATGCATATCTATCTATCTAAAAAGAGCAAGTGGAGATACAATTAGTCACAGAAGAAGGGGTCTGAACTCTGCCATGGTGTCCATATAGTCTCACCTCCATGCACTTGTTCCTGCTGGGGTTTGTGTCTCCATGCAGAAAGGATATGCTTCCTCTTGTACTCCAGAGGAAGTGCTGTAATCCAGAGGAAGATTTTGCATCTCATCCCTGGGGGACCCACATCTATCATCACGCAGTTTGCCAGGGAGAGGAGACCCCCTTCCATTGGAAGGGTTGGAGTAGGTTCAGGCTCAGTGCCTAACCTCCATGCCCACAGAGGTTCACAAAACCCCTCCCAGGTCTCCCCATGGCCTATGGCAGCCTTGGATGCTCTCAGGGTGCTCAGCAGTGGTCTGTAAGGGTTTGAAAAACAAAACCCAATGATGTTTCTTTTGCATTAGGCCCAAACTGCAGATCCTTGTCCTGTAGTTCTGTCAGCCAGGATTGTAGACAGCAGGTGGGAAATTCAGGGGTAGGGAGGAAAACAGAATGAAACACATTTCTGTATTGGCAAAAATCCTAGCAGAGATGTGGTTCTTCCAGCACATGCTTTTGCCAGGATCCTTTATTTAGTTTTCATAGCCGAAATAGGGCCTGGTGGCAAAAAGATGTTTTTCCACCCTAGGAGGGTGTGCTATTACAGCTGTATCAGCCTGCATATTCTCCACAGTCCACAATCAAAGCAAAGTTGAGGAATTAATAGAAAGAAAAAAACAACATATTCACTTGCCAATGAGATACTTAGCTACTTAATCCTTTCCCAGCTTTCCTCCTGGGAGCTGGCAGAAGCCTAGTGTGCATGAGGAAAGCTGTGCCAATCTAAAGCAGGGTGTGACTGCACTCAAGTGTCCTCTGTGGGGTTCCATGCTGGTTCCCAGGGTCACTGCAGCTGTGCTTCCCGATGTCCTGAGCTGAAAAGCTCCTGCAGGCTGAAGAAAGGGTCCTAAAAAAAAAAAAAAAAAAAAAAGAAAAAAATAAAAAGAAAAAAAAAAAAAGGAAGACATTAAAAGGAAAAGGAAATAAAAAACAAAACCCAGAAAAAAGGGAGAGGAGGAGCAGGGAAGGGAATAAGGTGGTTTTAGTGAAAGGGAGTGCAGAGACTTCTTGAACAAGCTCAGGGGGAAGTAGCTTAGATTCGGAGCCAGCAGTGGGGCAGACCTGGGTACCTGGGGGCAGTCAGAAACTGTTGCCAGGCTGCAGGGAGCTGGGGTTGGCACAGCTGGCTGGCTCAAAGCAGGGCTGAGGCCCAAGCAGTTTTCCTGCACAGACAAGACCAAAAGGGCCATCTGGCGAGGCCATTGTTGGCAGGGACCAGTCCTGCGGCTCCCTTGCAACTGCTGCCATCTTGTCCAACATGATCCTCCCTGTGTGTGCGCTGCACAGGAGCCAGCACCTGCCAAACTTGCCTGCCTCCCACCCTTCACCCCCAACAGAGGGGACGCACAGCCCTTCACTCAGGACAGTTTCAGGGCATGATGTGCACACTTCAAGGCATGCAGCTGGCAAGCAGGGGCTCAGGGGCTCCTGTTTTAGGAGAGCACTGCTGGCAGCATGCCCTGCTCCTGCCCAGCATCCCACCCCCAGCATTTTTGCTGCTAATGTGAGAAAGTTTGGGCTGGCCTGGTCAGCAAATTGACATTGCAGGGCTGGTGACACATCCTGTGACCGTGGGAGGACTGTGTGCCTGCGACTCCTGCATTCGTGCTCCCATGGGGCTGTCAAGGAGTGTGAGTCTGTGGCTGTTTGTGGGGACACTCCTCTGAGCCTGCCCCTGCTGAGGCAACCACAGCAAGCTGAACACCATTACCAGCACCTTGGCTCGTGCAGCATCACTGGTCAGCGGCATGAAAGAGGTACCTGGGCCCTGCTCGTGGTGGGAAGCTCCCACACGTGGTGCCAAGAGGCCTCTGCAAGCTGAGAATTGTCATTCATAATAAAATGTGCTCACTAGCACTGGCAGGAGTTTCCAGAGCACCCTCGGCATAGGAGGGATGGCTTGTGAGTGGGGAGACGGTGCCAGGGCTGGAGGCAATGCTGCCGGCAGCTCACTGCGCTTTGCTCCCGGGCTGGGGGCTGCTGCCTCCCAAAAGGGCTCAGCAGAAGTGACTCGGCTGCCGCTGCTAGAGAGGGCTGCGAGAGGAGCGTCCAGTGGTGGGGCAAGAGGTGTATGTGGGGTGACTGGGCTGGGCTGCTGCGGGGACAGTGACCTCAGGCAGCAGAGAGGGGCGACGAGGGCAGGACACAGCGGAGATGGGTTACACCCACGGCAGACAGGTTCATTATCCTTTTCCACACCCCGTCCTCTGCTGCCGCTGACGGGCGAACTGCGACTGCAGTATCTGCAGCTTGCCGAGTAAAAGTTGTTCCTCGAGCTGTTGATTACGGTTAATTAGCATTAATTTTGTCTTAAGTGGATCCTAGTTGTGCTCGTTTTCCTCAGGGTTACGGCTCCTCCGGTTCCCCCGTGCCCTGGGCCCGTGGTGGGTGGGCGGACGCGGGAAGGAGGGAGGGGGCGGCCGGGCCGGCGGCGCCATCTTGTGGGCGAGGGC
>WEIT01015572.1:76311-105296 GCA_013389985.1 Dryoscopus gambensis | reverse complement strand
GGAAGATTTAACCCCCTGGATCAGGCGGACCTAACATGGCCTGCTCTGCCCTGGCCTCGCGTCAGCCCCAGGCCTGGCCAGGTGGATGTTGTTCTGGAAGGAATCACCTTGAGTAGGCAAAGCTGTCCCCCCAGGCGAATTCCCGCTGGCCACTGCTTGCCACACAAGGAGCTATGAAGGACAACGGTTGCGAGCACCGCGAGGCTGAGGCACGGCCCTGAGGGTACGTCAGGCCTGTGGTGGTAACTTAGTCCCTGGGAATCTTTCCAGCAGGTGAATAGTGAAAAAGCAGGAGTGGGTGATTTCTGAGGCAGACTTGTTTTGCTGGTGAAAGGGAATTAGAGCAGTGTCCCCCCCCCTTCCCCATGGTAGTGTCAATACCTCTAATTTTCTGTTTTCCCATTAAGTCACTGATCATTCTCTTCCCTAGAGCAGCTCAATGGTTAGAAACGTAGTGAGGGCATTGGTAGCTTTTCCCTCAGCATCATCCAACCCTGCTGAGAGGCACTCGACACACAACGGTGGTAATGCTGGCAGAGGTACGGCCCTGCTCACGCTTGCTCTGCTATCACTCCTGCCGCCAGACAGAGGGAAACTGTATGCCTTGGAGTCTGGGGTTAGAGGAGTCAAAGAGATTGTGAATCCTCAGAGGTGTGCATGTTGGCACTGGCTGGCTTTCCAGCAATGGGGGTTTGAGCTGGTCTCTGACAAGGCAGCAAATCCAGAGCTGCCGTGCTGGGGAATGCTCTGAAACGCTCTGTGCAATCGGGCTCGTTGAGTTGCTGCAGCTCTTCTGTGTGCCAAGTGGTGTTTCTCTTTTTTGGATGGTTGTGGTGTTAAACGCTTCAGCAATAAAGAGGCTTTGTTGTGGTCTCTGCAGCATTGCTTTTGCCTTGGCTAGCAGCAGCCTTTTTGTTTGAATTAATACTTTCCCTGGAGTTGGCTGTGGGGGCATGTGTGGGCACGTGTGTGTGTGTGTGTGTGTGCGCACACACGCCTTTACTTGTGGGTGTACGCTGGATACAGCTGCGAACAGGCACTTCTGGTAGGTGCAGCACTTGCCTAAACTCGTTGTTTGTGCGTGCCAGAACAACATGCTTTTCCTCACCGTTGGGAATACTGGCCACTGTTGTGGGCTTTTAAAAGTGCTTGAGTGAAATTAATAGCTGCTTTTCAGCTACAGGCAGAAACTGGCTTGAATCTACCTCAATCCTGTATTTAATTTCAGGAAATGTCAGCATTCGCTGCATCAAAGGAAGGACCAAGCCATACGGATCCTGGCCAGTCAGTGCTGCGGTGAGGTTACAACTGGCCAGTTCCCTCCTCGTCATGCTGCAGGGACTGGCTCACATGCACCAATGTACTGTATAATGCATGAGTGAAGGTCATACAATGACCTATTCCTTTGGAGCTTTGTAATTTATTTCCTTTGGCACAGGTATCCTGGTTAGTTCCACCTAAGTTTTGGGGCGATCAGTTCAGTCCTGCTACAGGCTGGTAATAGCAACTCCCCAGCTTTTCCTCTCCTTCCCCCCATTTATGTCTCCAGGGTTAAAACTCAGTTCAGAATCCCCAGACCAAATTGAATTAGAATTTAACATTCAAAGATTCAGGCTCCCTTTAGGCTCTAAGGAACAGAATGTCATCCTGTCTCGCAGTTAATAGCTGCTGGGTAGTCGTTTCAAAGCCATTTCTTTTCAGTGAGCTCTACCATAGCAAATCCCAGCAGTGAATGTATTTCTGGCCTGGCTGTGCCTTTAATCCCACAGCTGAGTCTTATGTGTGATCTCTTTTGAAATGCTAGATTTTTTTTTTTTTTTAATTCCAGACAGCGATATTTCTAGGACTTGGCATTTCAAGTGGCAACAGGGTTGTTTATAGGAAGAGAACAGAAAGGACAGAAGGACGATGTTGACCTAGCAGCCCTACAAACCTACGGCACTTAATCCACTTATCACTCTGAATTCCTGAAGCAGATAAATGCTGATAACAGTTAAAACACATCACTGGCAGGAGCAGCATGTTCTGTCCTCTAGAAATACATCAGTACTGGCAATTGCAAAGCTGTGTGCTACCATGGGGATGAGCGTGATATAAGAACTGAGGAAGCCCTCACTGTTCAGCAGAGTTTTTCCACAGGAGGGTAGTGAGCCTCTGCTCCCTTCTCCCTCCCTGCCCCAACTACCTTGAGATGCCATTCAGGCTTGAGAAATGCTTCCGAACACTGTTGTGACCCCAGAGCCACAGCTGCCTGATCTGTGCCTCCATATCTGAAATACCAAGTGGGCCCCAAGTGTCTTACTACTTCTTTTGATTGTCCTTGCTGCTCAGCATTAAGACCTGTGAGAAGTGATTTCTACCTGGGACCAGCCCCGTGCATCTCACATCAGCATGTCTTGGGGAGAGGAGTTGGTTTTAGCTAATCTGAGCTAAACCTTCCCTGGAGGAGTGCAGCTGCTGCACCAGCCTTGCAGAGCCACACAAAGCCACTTGCTCCTCTCCCCATCTGTCAGGGCTCTCAGCAAGGTACTGGAGCCATCCCTGGGCTCGGGGCTGCAGTGGCCGCAGCTGCGTGCCTCCCCTTGTGTCAAGACCCCTTCCTCCTGGAGACCTGTCCCAGGCTGAACAGGAGGAAAAATGCTGTAAACCAAAGGCTGTTTGGAGTAAACCTCGTTATCCTAGAAGTCTGGAGGGATAAAACAACTGATAGTGCTTTTGAATCCACGAAGCTTACAGGCTCATCTGCTGCCTTAGGTCTTTCCCTGCATGGCCATCCCCTACCAGAGTCTGCAGCACAGCACCCATGTGAGTGGCCACCCCTGAAGTTGTAGCAAAGTGCTTTCTTGTGGACAGTGCAGTTGTCTCACAAGAAGTGTGAAAGGAGGAAGCTGCCTAAAGAGAAGTGAAGACCTCTCAGCCACGGGAGTTTTTATGAGTCAGATGCTGCTCAGCTGTTGCATTGCAGATGTCTTAGCTAAAAGCAAGCGTTCATTGAAAATCAAAGACTCTTCGTGAGTATAGGCGGCAGGAGCCTCCCACAAAACGTGGTTTTTCTTCTTCAAAGGACTCTCCTTAAATTTGCCTACAATAGATTACTTAAAGCTTGCCTGCATTGCAAAGCTGATTCAGAGCCAGCATGGTGTGGATCTGAAACAGCCCAGCTGTTCAGGACAAATTTGCTGTCTGGTTGTTCTCACCCTGTGAATATGAGTGCCTTCTTCTGAAGGGACCTAGTGGAGAAGTTGGCTGTGGAGGGATATTTTGTGGAGTCAGGGGTACAGTAGAGCCATTGCTCTGTATTGACTACTTATGTGTGTACTGGTTTTCTGTGTTGAAGGCAAAACAGGTGATCCCACACTTGAGTTTTCATGTCACTGTGGAAGGTGACAAAGTTTGCATGCAATATTTTACAGTAATCAGGAGGCAAAGCTCTGTGTGTTAAAGTGCTTGCAGTCTAATCTTTGGACACCCGCTGGTAGGTCTAACACCATCATTGTAGTACAGAGAAATCAACCCTGGTGTGGGGAGGAGTCTGACCAAAAAGCAGAAGAGCTTGCATCTGCCAGGAACTGCTTGCCACATGCAGTGTGTGTACATTCCGCCCGTCCCTTTGCAAACAGGAGGGGATCAACCAGCTGCCTGGGCATGAAAATACCTGACAAACCCCCATCTCCTTTGCCTTTTGGATCTTTGTGTCTGGTTGCTTTCTTACAGCCTTTGACCCCCATCATGGCCCCCAGTCTAAAAGTCATCTTCCTGTTTCTTTGGTTGCTTCAGTGTGGAGGTAAACAAATATTTTCTTTTTAATTCCTTTTGTTTACTCTCATGTTTTTTCATATTAGAGCATTTCCAGCTGCTATCTTTTGCTAATTTCCAGAAATCCCCTCTAGGAATTTGCACGCTGTTGCTATTTCTGTCTTTTAAGCATTTCAAAGCTAAGAGAGTGAATCCTCAAGAAAGGGGGAACATGGGAGAAGGGTTAGATAACCTAAAAAAAATGGTTTGCCTTTTTCCTTGATATATTCTTCTCAAGCTAGTGGCTTCTGGGATCTTTCCTCTCTTTTGTTACAGTAATGCTTAGCCATGTCTTACATAGAAACTATATTCATGTGTGTTCTGCTATGTACAGATGAGAAGAAGGATGATGAATAATTTTGAAAAATATGGCCCAGAATAAACCACTTGGGTTATCACTCCCACAGTGTCTGCAGGATTTTGTTACCACCTTTCCATAATATTCTAACTAGTGTACACAGGATTGAGCATGTCCCTGAGGACTGTACTGTATCTCAGTTGCTTTTACAGCCAAAAACCTTTATCTGGTGTTGTAACCTAAGCTCTTCCTTACTATCAGGCTATTGTCCCTGGGTATGTGATCTGTAGAAAATTTTCCTTAACAGATGGTACTTCCCAACAGTCCCTTCTGGGCGGTGGCTATGCCCTCTCTCCATTGTTGGCCTCCACCACGCATCTTCAGTGCTCAGCATTCAGCAGTGCTAAGTCTGAGTTGCCTTTTCCAATGCCAGCCCCTGCTGTGCTGAGGTGATGCTGTTGTGATGCAGCGTTAGTCCATGATGACAGAAAAGCAAGCCTGGCTGTGCTCTGGGACAGCTTTAAGACCTTGTAATGAGCCTGTTCATAGATGCAGAACGCCAGGGAATCCCATCAAAAGCATGAATGGAAAAGCCTGCCCATCCCTTACTTTTTCTCTCTACCCTTTTTTCCCCTCTTCTCTCTTCATGTCTCTGGAAGAATCCTTCATTTTGTGAGAAGACAAGTGTGTAAGTTTCCAGTTTGCTTTCTCAAAGAGCCTCCTCTTAAGTTGCTTTATATGTGGTGTTATATTAGCAGACGAACAAATAGGTCCAGAGACTGCCTGATACTGAACCCAGATTTGGCTGGGAAGCCAAAGAAGTCCTGTAGCCCAGTCTCCTTACTAGCGTGTGGCTCACTCTTAGGTTTTTTACCTTTTTATTAAACAAAAGAGGGAGTGAACTGTGGTGTGATTCCCCATCTTATTCATCCTCTCTTTTAACTTCTGACATCATTGTCTACTGAATTACAGTGATAGATCTGCCTTGTATGTATTAGGAGGAAGCATGTGAAGGACATGCTCTCTCATCTCTGCCTAAGATACTGTCATATATAAATACTTAAGATCTGCAGTCATTTTTGGATAGTTCCCATATCTACCATTGAGGGTTGTGCTTTGGTCCCGTTTTAGAGCAGCAAAGGCTTGGAGTGATTAAGCTGGGGCCTATTTCTCATGGCCCCGGTGCTGGCCCCTATACAGAATATGCAATTTCCTTCCTCACTTGCTTTTCAGAAATATACAGCCCCACTGATAACACCTGCTTGCGTACAACACCTTCACTGCCACAGAGCCATCACACAGCCACACATGGATTCCCAAGCAGTGTTTATACCTTGGGAGTTTCAGGAGATGTCCAGCCAGCATTTATCTTGGAAAATCACTTTCTATTCACCTGCTGTAAATACGTTCACACACCACTGCAAAATCAGTTCACTTCCTGCTTCATTTCCTGTCTTTCTGCGTGCTGGTGTTGTATGGAGGAGCTCACAAGAGAAAAGGGGAAGCCGGTGAATGCAGCAGGCTATCATGGATCAGACAGCAATTACCCAAGAGATGTGGCAGATCATGCAGGGCACGTGCTCTGAATCACCCAGCTTCTGACGAGGGCCAGCACTGCATGCTGTGGGCATGCTTCCTGGTGTTCGGTTATTTTCAGTGTGATCCGGTCTTTGGGGCAGCCATCCTCTTCTCACTGAAAGCGAGGTTAGGTGACTGCTAACAATTATTACCCTTACAGGGGGAAATGTCGATGTACAACAGAAACCTCCAATCCAGGTTGCCTTGCTCAAGGAAGAAATATCCATCCCCTGCAAAGTCATCTTCCCTTACATGCCGAAATACACCAAATTTTCGATCTACTATTACTGGATTAATTCACTGGATCAGAAGACATCTATCTGTAATAGGTCGGAAAATGTAGCCATTCCTTCTGGAGAAGAGAATAAGACTGCTGCCTTGTCTTACGACTACAGAATTATGCTGCTTGAAAACACCTCTTCTACTGGCACATACTACTGCAAGGCCAAATGGAATGATATCCAAAAAATAGGAAAGGGAGTGTTTGTCCTTGCTAGAGGTAAGTGAACAATCAAAAAGGAAGGACAGGAGGTTAAAAATGAGCTGGATCTGGCTGTGAAAACCTGATCTTTGCTCTTCTTTTTCTACCAAAACATGCTATGAAGTCAGGTATGAGTAATGCTTTATGCCCAATACTTACTGCCATCAGGGTTGAATGCACTTGGCGCAGGTGACCTGTGCTGCTGTTCCAAATGCACGGATGGGGACCTGAAGATGCAGTAATTTATATCTGCCCTTCCACAGCCTCCTGGGAGTCAGGATCTATCCAGGGAGCCTGAGCACTGGATCACACAGTGCTTTTAGTTGTCAGTGTTCAGGAGATAGTGTGGTTTGTCCTTCCGCGGTGTGACAGAAGCAGCTGAAAAGGTCAGTCATTAGGGTGCTTGCTGTAATCACATGTACAGGTTCAGCGTGCTCAGTTTTAGGGGCTCACGAACAGGTTATGGACTTACCGACATGCCTCCCTGTTTTCTGTTTGGTACAAGGAGTTGGTTGGTCTGTTAATGAGCACACTGGAAAGCAAAGGATAGCTTGATGCAACATAAGAGGAATGTTAAAGAAAAGTGATAAGGATGTGCATGCTGCTGACTGGCTGGATGTGCATTACTGACTATTGGCTATGAACGACTTGTTAATGTAAATGCGAAGAGGCATGACAAAGTAGCTTTGCTGTACTGGTCAGAGGATGCCTACGGTACCCACCCTCTCAGTTCGTGTGGCCTGTGTGCTTTCCACCATCTTTTTGCTCCTATCACAAAAGACCTCTCCCAGCCGCTATCTACCAAATTTCTTGGCTCTCCTGTCACCTTCTTCTATGAAGTGGAGCTGTTTGTACCCTGTGTCTTCTGTGTGATTCTGCAGCTGCACCCTGCTCTCTGTTCAGTCAGAGTACCTTTTGAAGGGTGTGTGCATTTCTGCCACCATATTCTACATGCCTGTATTTTAGTTTTCTCAAGGCTCTTTCTTTCCAGGGTTAAAAATACAGCAGGGTTGTAACTTCCACTCACACTGTGAACCTTTGCCTTCTTCCTTACAGATACAGGGTATATAAATACCTCTTATGGGTGGGAAATCCTCGTTACCCTTACTGTTCTTCTTGCTGTATTGAGCATCACCGCAACAGCTCTGCTTCTGTGGAAAAGAAAGGCAAGTAATAACCAAACAAAAAGCAATACCTGACCCATTCTAGGAATTAATTCCATTTGCTTCTAACTTGGCTGAATTGGAAGTCCTCATGCTGAAATTTTCCATGCTGGGTGTCTGATCCAGTTTATTTTCTGAAGTTCAGTTTTTCTGAGAAGGAAAGATTACAGGAAAGATAAAGGCGAGTAAGTGGTTTGTCCATTAAAGCAATTCTGGTAATCATTTTGACTACAGCATGCTCTGCTTTAGGGCAAGGATTTGACACAGGGCAAGAAGTCACACTAGCTGGCCCTGAGAGTATTCAAGGAGATGTAGCCTTGTGAAGGAATTTTGGAAAATTGTGGTTTGTGCATACTCAGTCATGGCTTTTGTCAGTTTACTAGTTCAGCTGTCGAAAACCCCTGTGAAGGGGCCAGTTAGACAAGTAATGTCCTGTGCACCCAAGCGAGTCTGTTACAACTCTGATGGCAGGACTTTCCCTATTTCTAATCCTCTTTCAAGATGGAGGTTACTCCATGTTTCAAGGAGACTGCAGCTGTATTCCTGAGCTCGGGCACCATAGAAGAAAAAATCTGCAGTGGGATGGGGATGGGGGCTAAAGCCTTGGGCATCTGTTTGCAGAGAAAACATTATGAGACAGAGTGAGAGGGGAGGGTCAGGATCTCTAGGAAGCCCGTGTGGAAATTACAAATAACTGGGGGGAAAAAACTAGATAGAGGGAGAAGGATCGGACTATACAATCTCCAGGGACACCTTCTATCAGCAGTGATTCTGTGAGGCTGGAAGAATGAGCCTCAAGGGGGAAACTGGGACTGGAATCTGGAGTGAGGAAACACTAGGAAGGTCTTAAGACTGGATTGACAGAGTCCCTTGGGTGAGCAGACTAGTGTCCCAGGTTAGGACCAGCTGGGTAAGGAAGTGGAAGCTGGGAAGCTGAGGGCAAGGGATACCAGGAGTGGGGAAGAAAGGATTTGGAGAGTGGGAGAAGAAAAGCCAAAAGCAGAATCGGAAGATCTGGATGAGATGGGCCCTGTGGAAAAACCTCTGGGGTCATGATATTGGAATCCCTGTTGTTTGGGGAAAACCTACTGCTTCTAGTACTGCGCCACCCTCAGGTGTTCAAATAGCATCATCTGCATTCTTCCAGAGATCCCAAGGCTCGCTTAAAAATACCCTTACGTCTTTTAGGATGGAATTTGGGATTGTTGTTTTCTAGGTAGAGTACACCCCATAACTCCTTTAAGCTGCTCTCTGCCACCTCAACAGCAGATTCTCTGCATGCATTTTTATGTGGAGGCTGTGCTGCGTGTAAAGTCCTTCGACTCCAAGGAGCATCAGGCTTCAGCACACACAGTCAGAGATCATGAGGTTGAAAACAGAATGGCAGCAGTTGGCAGCCCAGCTAATCTCGTGAGACTTACCTTGCAGGCAGTCTGATGCAGGGGAAGGCATGTAAGAGGCAAAGGGAGTTGGCTGGAGACAGGCCCCCATCTCTGTTTGCTTAGACAGTGTCTCTGTGGGGATGAGGAGGGGAGACACTGTCACGACTCACCAGTTGGCATCTCTGGGTTTTGAGGTGGGTCAGCAAATCTCAGACTTATGACCTCTCCTTGGGGTCTGAAGAGATTGTGCAGTCATTACATTTGCCCTCCTGCAGAACACAGCCCATATTTCTCACCACAGCTTGCTCAGATCTGCTGGTTTAAAAATGTTTATCTTTAAGAGAAGCTATTTAGCATCCTCCTTAGTTACTAATGGACTGGAAAGCAGTTTGTCGTTTTCATGTGATGTGAATATAATCATCCCACTTCTTTCTGAATTAGAACAGAGATACTTAGCAAAGCCTTCTGCCTTTTCTGCCTCTTCTCTTGCTTGCTGAGCAGGGCTAACCCTTCTCTGTGTGTGAATGGAATGTGTTCAAGGAGAACTCATCTAATGCAAGAAACATTTCAGACAAAGGGACCTTCTTCCTTCAACTCCATGCTGGACTTGTGCATTAATGTATCGCTGACTATATGTCACCACTAATGATTGTCTGATGCTCTTCTGTAGACTCAGTGTATTAGGAAAAGCTTCCCTGCCAAATCCTGTTAAAAGTAATTGCATTTTGCCTCTCTGAAATTCCTCTCTGCAGTATGACCAGGGCCCTGCTTTACTCCCTGTCCCATAGCATCCTTCTATGCGGTTAAATACAGACACCCTTCAGCCAGTAAAGTTTCAGTGATGAAAGTGCTTTATATGTAGACACAGAGCCCCGTTCTCCTTTCCACTGTGCTTCAGTGTAAGTCACTGGACTGTACACTTAACCCAGCGGTGAGGAAAGTAACCAGCACGTGTTGTGCAGACACCATCAGCACTCTTTCCTGTGGAAGCATTCAGGAGGTGTGCAAACAGCTGGCTTTGATATCACATTGATGTTCATTTTAGCTTTGGGGAGATGTGGTTTTCTCCAAATGCGTAATTTGGTGTCTCGTCCTGAGCAGGTGTTGTGCCCTAGAAGGAACCAACCAAATATCCTGAGACAGAAGGTGGAACCACAGCTCCCTTCCGCCAGCCCACCACCACCTCCCGTCTATGATGTGAGTACCAGAGTCACCCTTCATCCCTTCTGTCCACATCATGGTACAACTGTTCCTTTCCCTGCCATGGTACAGACAATGCCAGTATCATGATGTGAAATGTGAGCAATACCTTCATATCAGCCTGGTCTTGGTGACCTTGCCCTGCTTTGCTTCTCTCAGGACTGAGTGTGTCTCCATTCCGGTCCCAGTCACAGCCTCCCTAGTGCCCAAGGCTTGCCCCATGCCCTGCTGAGCAGCACCCTTCCTTCTGCCAGCAGCACCCTTCCTTCTGCCAGCAGCCCAGAGCAGCAAGTGTGGGGCCAGGGAGGGTTCCTGGTGGAAGAGGTAGAAGGGTCTCCAAAGGTCAGGAAGGAAGAGCGACTCTCAGCCCCACTCTGTACTACAGAGTGTCTCAAGGATATGCCCGTTCTAGCTGGAGAATGAAGACTCAGGAAAGGGGCAGAGACATGCTCCCCTGAACAACCCCCAGCTGTTTAGGGTTTCTGCTGTGGCACCTTCATTGGTGCCAGTGTCACAGACCACTGCAGTCCTGAGCAGGCACACTTGGTAGCAGGGGTAAGTGGGCAAGAAGAAAGGAAAGTGAGTTTCTTTCTTTAAGCATTTCCCTTTTCATTGCATAGGATCTCCTTTTCCATTTCCCAAACTGCTCCCACTCCTCGAGCCCAGTAGCCACAGTGTCATAGGTAGTAGGATTGAAGTGACTCCCCTGAAATGTCTGGCCTAGACCTCAGCTACCTCAAGTAACCATGACTCCTAATCCCATTTACAACCTGTCCAGCTCCATTTTAGATGGATTCCTTTTTCTCCTTTTACTCTGATGGGATGGCTGCTCCACTAAGAAAGGAGGAGTTTTTGGTTTTGGTTGTTTGTTTTTGATTTTGTTTTTTTTTTTCTTGTGATCTGTGGGACCAACAAGGAGAAATAAAATGCAAGTGAGTAGAGAAGGATGTTGCCTGAATATTAGGAAACCTTTCTGTCTGTGAGGTCTATAAGGGCTGGAAAAGTCTCTCCAAGGAAAACCTGTGAGCTCTGCTGCATTAATCATTTAAACCAAACAAAGCGAAGCTCTGGAGAATGTACTACACAGAGGAGCAAAGCTCTGCCAGGGAGGCAGGAGACCTGATTGGGGGCAGATACCTACAAGAGGATGGATCTGCCCCTTCTCATTCTCACTCTGTGGGTGGGAGGGCACCATTTTGTGGCCCTTTAATTTTTGGAGTAGCAGTTTAAAAGAGAGCACTATGTATTGTATGTGATATATTTATTCTGGGCAAAAGGCAATGCTTTGGGTAAAGGAGGTTGCAGGTTATAAACCTTTTCATTTGTATCAAGTAATTTCTTTTTAATTCAGGCTTATAAAAATCCGAATGGGTAGTTTCCTGCTGAAGTGGATGATTTCTGCAAGGAGACAAAAAAAAAATCAAATCCATTTCTCGCTCAGTCGGCCTCGTCATGCATCCTTAGCTCCATCTTAATTACATGTTTCATCATGTTGTTCTGTTCAGGCTCCACTAAGGCTAATACAGCAAGCCAGCAGAGCCAGCCTTAGGCACAGGCAATCCCAGGAGCTGGCTGAGCCCCTGTGCTTGCGGGAGCCCTGTGGACCTGGCCCAACCAGCCTTCCTGCGAAGCCTGTTAACCACACACCAGCTGTGCAGGGCTCCTGGCCAGCCCGGTGTGCAGGGCAGGTGGCTGGCCCTCCTTGGCAGGGCTGCAGGCAGCCTGGGACCATCTCCTGCATGCTGCAGGGTACGAGTCTGCCCACTGGAGTTTCCTCTGTTGAAGAGCAGCTGCTGCAGTGGCGGGGCTCGAAGCAGCAACTCCTGCTCCAGACAAGGCACATGGTGAGAGCAGGGCTGTGATGTGGAGAGTGGCGAGCATGGCCCTGAAAGGCATAATGGGCAGGGGGGGAAAGAGGGTGAGAGTCCTGGGGTGGAAACCTGCATTGCATGGGCCCTCAGGACAGACAAAGGAAATAGAAAGTTGCCAAACCTGATTTCCTTTGAATGATAACTCTCGTGCCCCACTGCTACATATTGTTGGGGCTCTGCATGGTCTAAACCCAGCCCTGCAAACTGAAACTAGGTGAGTTGTGAAAATCTATTGGTGGGTGTTGAACTCAGTGCTTAATTCATGGAGAGGGAAAAAAATCTGTGATCAGCATTGGGGTAATCTAAGGCAAGGAAAAAAAGGAAGGACAAGTGAGAAGTAACTCCCAGTGATGAGATAAAGAAGGAGGTCAGAGATCAGGGGACAGGACAGGAGGCCAGCACATGACATCTGTACTATCTGTATGGGAAAGCAAGAGGCTGTAGTCTGGAGAAAAGTCAGGTCAGGGAACCTCAGTGTCCTCGCAGGCCTGAAGCTGGGAGCAGAAGCAAGAGGAGGCAGCACTGGACATCAAAGTAACAGATGCTGTTGGAACTGGCTGGCACAGCTCATTAAATGCTCTGTGTTGTCCTACATGGGAGCTAGGCTCATCCCTGCTCTGGGAAGGGTCCTAACACACCTTCTGCAAAGCTGTCCTGCTGAAAATTCCTGGGAGCAAATACCTTACCCAGGGGCTCTTCCAGGTGCCACTATTTACCTTGTGGTCCCTGGGGGTGGCTGTATGCC
Source organism: Dryoscopus gambensis (assembly GCA_013389985.1). Taxonomy (NCBI): domain Eukaryota; kingdom Metazoa; phylum Chordata; class Aves; order Passeriformes; family Malaconotidae; genus Dryoscopus; species Dryoscopus gambensis. The sequence continues at coordinate 92,783 of WEIT01015572.1, read as the reverse complement.
GTGAAAAGCATACAGCATAGCAAAAGGCTTGGTAATAAGGGGGCAGCTGGGAACCCACTTTGTTCTCTCTATAGTGCCTTCCTTGACTTCTCTGTCCTCCCGCAGCCCTAGAGTAGCTCTACCTCACTGCACTGCCCAGAGCCAAACCTGTATATCCTCTGACTTCCAGCTTAGTTTAGCTGCTTAGTTAACGAGCATCTTGGGAAAAAAACAATCTGAGGGACTTGCTGCATCTGCTTTACACTTCAAACAAGCCTTTTTGAGCAGCAAACAGAACTCCTGCAGTGCAGGTGCAGTCAGGTTCCAGAGCACGGGAGCTTTTCCAGGAGTGAGGGAGATGGGAGGCTGCTCAGGGATAGGAAAGCATCTGTCAGCCGGGAGGAGAGTGGCCTGTGTGCCTCCACTGTGACGCTTGCAGGTGATCAGTGACCAACTAAAAGTAATTAACTTGCACATGGTGGTTGGAGACACCAGCTCTCCAAATGACCAGCAAAGGACCAGCATTGTTAACAGCCCCCATGGGAAGAAAGCTTATGGAGGGAAGGGAATCTTTTTTGGAGGCTAAATGCCTTCTTGCTTGCAAGTGGCTTCAGACTGGAGTAGAGAAAGAGGCTGTGTGTCCTGCCAAGGGGACATGGAGCCAGGCTTCTGGAAGCTCAGAACACAAGATGAGGTCCTCACTGTGAGCATCACAAAGAGAATTGAAAATGAGGAGGGGAAATAGAATTTTCTGTGTGCACATGGAAATAGTGGGGATGTCTGAGTAGGCAAAGCAGGTTTTTGGGAGCAGGAAGCAGACAGAGGAAATAATTTGACTGTTGCCAGAGAAGCAGTGGGAATGTGAGAGTCGTGTGGTGCTGCATTCACTGTGGCAAACTCATGTCTGAGTGCCTGTTTATTCCAAGGCCCACTCCCCAGTGCTGCTTCTCTACCCTCTGGTCCTGTTCAAAGCACTGTCCTGCTGGCCATGATCCTTAAAGATGCTGAGTGTTTGCAACTCTGGATGAAATGATGAGGGTTCAAGTGATTGACAGCCCCCAATGGAGCCTCCATGTTTTGCTCATCCTTCTCACTGCATTACAGGGTGCCTTACTCTCTCCACTAATACCATCTGCCCCTCTTGCAGCCGGAGCTCCTCCCATCTTTCTGTTGCCAGAGAAACAGCCACCTTGGCAACCTGCTGTCATCCTTGAAACACACATGGTAAAGTCCTCCTGGTTGTTATGTTTGATCCTTCAGGCAGATCTGGAATATCACTCAAACTGACATGCATCTCCTGTGACATGATTACCTGGGGGACAACGAGTGCATATGCATGCAGGGCGTGTGTGTGTTTCTCTATGTAGCTGTGTGGGACCATGGCAATGTTTGAGGGCCTGGGAGCATATGGATTTTTTTATTATTCTTTGCTCACTCGAAGAAGAAAGGAGAGTTCTGGCTTGGGAAAAACCCCCAAACAGACAATAAACAGAAATGGTGTTCATTTTCAACAGCCTCTGTGCTTCAGCACCCTCAGCCTCTCCCATTTTCTCACCTTTGTGTCCCCAGAATAATCATGAACAAGAGCTTGTCAGGCTCCTAAACAGTCTTGGGCGATGCAGAGTACTGCCCCTTACCTGTGGTCCCCCTGGTGCACAACATTGTTCCACATGGCAAAGGGGTCTTTATTCTGCATTCTGGGACAGTTTTGGAGCAGAGGGAGGCAGGGGCATTGGCATTCTTCTCCCCTGCCTTACACAGGGTACATAACATCAAAGCCTGTCCCTGTAAGCCTGAAAAAAAGAAGATTATGCAGCTGCACCGTAGGGATTTCAGGGGAAAAGGGTTTTCTGTTTGCCCGAGTTAAGGTCAGGAACGTCAAAATTTTGGAGATGGCAGGGATTCCTAAAAAACATCAGGCATGAGATGGGGAACAACCCTGATGCCTTAGGTTTTAACTTTTATATTTTTCAAATCCTGTACTGCCTAGTGTGTAACTGATGTTTTGTGTGGCTTATTAGCTGCTGTTCTCTTATGCTGGTTAGACATAACAAATCTCTCTAGGTTTGCTCCTCAAGGACACCTTGATTGTCCCAGGCCCCAAATTGTGTAAACCAAAAGCCTTTGAAGAGGAGGGGCAAACTTGGGGTAATTACAACATTAACTGAAGTTATAACTGGGGACTTAGCTCTGATATGCAAATGAACCAAACTTACAAAAGTGTGAGGAACTCGTTACCTGGTCGCCATCTTGGGTGTAGCCTTTTGACTGCCCAAGGTGTACCTTTGAAGGCCCTTCAAATAAATACCTACTTTTATTCTCTTATTTCTAGTCTCTGTTTTCAGGTAGCCACATCAAGGCATCAACCCAGTGGGTAATTAGTTGTCTCAAACCTAAATATTTCATCTGACCCCTACTTTCTTCTCTCTTCTCTGTGCAGAGCCTGGATGTGCAGCAAGTTGATGTCTATTCTAGCCTCGAGAAGAACACAAACAACCCATCGCACAGAAAGAATCCTCCAGGGAAGGTAAGGGCCAGGGCTGTGTTTTTGGAAATTCCCATATGCCCTGGACACAGGGGGAAAGAAACCCCACACAATCCCATGACCTAGCAGGCAGTAAGCATGTCTCCAGTCCTACCAAAAGGGGAAAACGGGATGTGGCATGCACTCACCAGCTGGGCTGCACATGTAGCCTATCTTCCCTCTTCCAGCAGAAGCCTGGCTCCTGCAGCTCTGCCGGTTCTGGCACTCATGGTTTTGTGCAGATGCTTTGCTGTATGAGATATGCTGAAAGGCATTGAGGGGTTTGGGATCACTGCTCCCCCTGAACAAGACGGGCATTCATGAAGAGTTGGGCAGGTGCTAGTCCCGTATTGCCCTTTCCAGATTATTTAGGCAGCTGAGACATCCTCTGGGCTGAAGGAATCTGCACCAGCAGCAAACCCTGACTACAAGTTTCCTCTCACCAGCATCAAGAACCTGAGAGCCATTTCATGGTAGCATAAGCTAAGATGGTTTGAGCAGAGGCTGGGTTTATACAATCTGCTGTCAGCTCTTGTGCTCAGGAAACGGCAGTGTGGGTATGTTTTGGACTTGGGTCTTCTCACTGGGCTGAGAATTGTGAGTGAGAGACAGGGAACTAAATTCACTCAGTGAAAATAGAGGCAACTAGGAATATTCAGGTGTAAATTAGTTGTGGGGGCCACATGAAGCAGATCAGAGGCCCACACAGCCTTCTACCCTGCCTTTGGTAGGCATCAGCTGTTTCATATGGACAAAACTTGCATCAGGCACCCAAAGGAACATTTCCTTCCTGTCCTCAGAACTTAATTTTTCTTCCCTTCTCCAGACCTCTTATCTGCTTAAAAAATATATTCTCTTTCAATGCTAGAAAATGTTCCTGAAAAATGCCTCCTGCTTCCTCCGACTAATGTTGTGCTGGGGAGAACTCCCCTGGTTGCACCATCCCTTTCTTTCATGAAGGACAGTATTTTCCAGTGTCCGAGACATTTTCACAACTCCCACCTTTTAGGAAAAGGTGGTCTAAAATCAAGCAGCCCCCTTTGTGTCAGAGCTACTTGCCGTGTGGTCTGGTCCCATGGCCACTGGCCTCCTGCAGTTAGTGCTGTGGCACCACCATGGTGGTGGTAGCAAAAGCAGTGGCAGGTCTGTGACTACTGAGGGGAAGGATGGGTTGTTCTATATAGGCTTATCTTACATGATGCACTGGAAAAGACAGCATCCCTGCATTTGTGTTTTGCTGCATTTTTAATTCGTTGGATAGGGTCTCTCTTTCTGATCCCGTTTATTCTTCTGTATACCTTTACCAGCTGCCCCCTTTGAAATTATTCAGTCTGGATGGTAAGATGAAGTATGTGTGGGGATTCTCCTTACCAGGGAGCTGTCTGGGCAGTGTTGAGTTGCTTGTGTGTGGCCCACACCATTCAACTGCTGCTTGGAGGGGCAGAGGGTCTGTAAAACAGAGCCGCAACAAAGCAGCAGCAGAGGAGCATTCTGTGTGAGTGGGTCTGGTGCCAGCAGTCTCGGACAGGGTGGGGTTAAGGTCAAAGCAGAGATGGGAGAAAGAGAGAAGAAAGCAAAGAGGGGATGGGATGAACTCTCACACTGAGAGCAGACAACTCCAAGTGTCCTCAGTTCTTGTACTGATCTGAAGGAAGGGAAGTGTGAGTGGCAGGATCCCATGAGCTCAACACTGGAGAATTTGCACTATCCACTATGGTTGCAAGCACCTTGATCAACTTCCTTCAGTCATCCTGGGCTGTGACCACCTGAAGCACTTGTCCTCCAGCTGTCTTTGCCAGAATATAAGAGGGTGTTTTCCCTAAGAGTGAGATTTGTGAGTCAGTGGGTTTGGCCTGTGAGTGGCAGCTGAGATTGCTGAAGAGTGGCTGGCTGCTTCAGAGGGCCCAGCCCAACCCTTGCTGCAGGATGCTGCGCCTAGAGGGGGAGCTATAAAGGGACGCAGGGCAGGAAGCCTTTGGAAAGAGCATTTTCATGCTGTCGCTCTGGACTGTCGGCCAGTTTGGATAGCAAGGGGTTAATCCTGCATGCTTTGGAGGTGCCTCCACTCAGCACTTTTGTTGTGTTTCCCTTTGGTGGCGGCAACAGAGAAAATGCTAGTGTAGGTAGGGCTTAGTTCAGCCGGTGGCATTTCAGCTGCTTGCTGTGTAACCTTGCTTACAGCAGGCCTGTGCCACACAGCACTTAAAATATCAGTCTGTCAGCGCCTTGTCTACACAAGGAACGGTCGTGAGGAATAGACTCAACTGTTGAAGAAACAGGATTGAGGAGGTCAGGGAATTCCTCCTTCACAGAATCCAAAGTGATTTATTTTCTTACTGAGTCCAATTTTCCCTCCCCTCCCTGTCTGACAGTTTTTTTGGGGAAGAGTGACTAGTATCGGAGGCATCTTTATCCCTTGGGCTGGATTAGTCACGTTCATCTCTGGTGGAGCAACATTTCTCACTGTAGTGGCTTCTGTTTCAGCAGATCACTTATAGCCATTTCAAACAGAACAAACGTCAGTGTCTGCTTATTAAGAATTAATTCATCATCTTTTGAGTAATTTTCCTCCATTTTTTTTTCTCCTTTTCATCATTCTGCAGACACCTAGGAAGCAAGAAACTCTAGAAGAATCCTCTGATACATTCTATGAGAATATCTAACAGGGAAGATATTTGACCCTATGTGGACCAGACATCTTTCTGTATGGCAGAGCTACTCTCTTACATCCCAGATGAGATGCAGATGCATGCAGAGATCCACAGTGACTTCAGAGCACAACCACGAGGGAATTGTGAACCCCTGGCTCCTTCTAAACTGCCCTTCATTAACAACAGAATGTATCTGTTAAAATCCCTCGGGGCTCAGTCTGCATTGATGCAGCAAAGCTATTTTGCAGCAAAGCTGTTTGATGCAAAAGAAAAGCTGCTTTTGTCAAGCACTTATCTTGGGAATGGGCAATCTGTGAAGGTTTCTCTCACCTGCCCCGGCTGAAATACTTAACTCTCGATCCTCTGCAAGTGCTCGGACAATCCAGAGACCTCTCTGCTTGCTGGCTTGATGTTCCGATCCTGGCCTGCAGCCGTCCATCTGATCCTGTGCTCCTGGCTTTGCCGAAATGGCCATCAGGACTTCATGCATAGTTTAACCAGATCCAAGCAACCACCTGCCCATTTTCCCTTTCTCAGGAACCCCACAGCAAACATGCTTTCTCATAATCTGCTAATCCCATCAAGTAGTCACAGATGCCTGCTGTGACCTTACTCGGGCGACTCAAATCAGTGCCTCCAAGTAAATGCTTCCCCTTCAGCAGTATCAGCAGTACACGGTGAGGACTGGATGCACTGACAGAGATAAAGACGGAGAAAAAGAGCACAGAGAAAATATCCCTTCCTGACAACATGTCTCAGTGACAGTGCCCATTCCAGAACAAGGAAGAGGAACAAGGAGGTGGGAACGTGAGGAAGCTCCCTTGTGGGGCTGCATAAACCAGGCGGGCCTGGGGCCAGGTCCCAGCCCACAGAAGTCCAAGCAGAGCTCCCCAGTTTCCTTTTCTTCTTGGCAATGGGCATTGTTATCACTTGGGCTTTTGAGCCTCTGTGGGAGCAGGCACAGTACCTCTGCCCCGCTAAAACCAATAGATTTGCCTATGTTTCAACTGGCCGCTGTAAAGAGTATAAAGCTCCTTTACCCCTCCACCACACGTTATTGGCCAGGGAGACCGGTTCTGAAACTTAGAACGACTGGAGGAAGGAGGAGGGAGGCCTTAGAAGTGAACTTTCTATCCAAATTCTTTCTCCCCTGTCAGCTGGAACTTGCCTACCATTTGTGCTGATGCATATTCTGGCTCTGATAGGGAAGAAGTTACATTAAATATCCGTATAACACGATCAAAACAGCGGATCAAAAAGCTGAGGCTGTTTTAGCTCAAATTAAAAAACAAGAACAAAATAACAACCAAACAAAATCAACCCAAAATAAGAATGTGCAGCATAGCTTGAGAGGAACCATAGAAACCTCTTTAAAGAAGAAGATAAAATTAAAATTGAGCTCCAGGGTCATAGGACCCTCTCTAGCTGAAGATAATGTTGCTATGTATCAGAGATAGAGGCTATGGAAAATGTCTCCGGGGCCTCCAACCTTCCTATACTATGTTTAAAGAGATAATCTGCTTATTGCTTTGCTCTTTTTATTAGAAGAGATTTCAAACATGCAATTTGGACTTTCTTTAACCACAGAAAAATGCTCTTTCTCTTCCCAGTGCTGAGGAATGCATTTCAGAAAAAGCAGTGAATGGACAGCATGGCTTATTAGACCCACTTATAATTTGTTAAGTGATCACAACAATTATAAATATTTTTGAAGTAAAAAGTTTTAGGTTTTACTAATATGATCAGGAAACATTTGTGTTCACAGAAGAATTTGCAGAGGATTGTAGAGGTGTAACAATTCCTTTCCTTAACAAATTTGAAGAAATGATGAGATGAATTATAAATATGTTGCAGTATGGCAATAAAATATTCAGCAGATGCTGGTGGATTAGATGAAAAGTAAAAACTTTCAAAATAATGATGCTTAGGTTTTGTGTTTTGTTTTTTAAATTTTATAAATGCTAAAAATACTGGGTGCTCTGGAAATTTCCTGGCAAGGATTTCTCTTCAGTAAGTTGATTTGTCTTGTGTTTCTGTTATTTTTTTAAGTAGCATGTTTCTTACATTTATGCCTGAACAATTCTATATATTAAATAGCTGAAGCTGTTTAAAATAAAACATGAGAGAAAGAACAGTATTTGGAATGGAGAATGCTATTCTAGAACAGTCAGTGCTAAAGTACTGGAAGAATCACAGCAGGTTTTGATCAATTAAGTGAAAAAGTAAAAATTTTCAAGAAACACTGGCAAGTGTGGGGATTTGGGCTGTGTGCCAAATCTCGTCAAAATCGGGGTGAGGGTCGCTGTGCTGATTTCAATGGCTTTCCGGTTGGCTCTGTGAGGAAGGCTAAAAGGCTGCTGCATGAGAAAAATGAAGTTTAAAGCCATGCAGCCACAATCTAAAATCACTTCTTTAGCATCGTGCACCATGGGCAGCCATGGCAGCAACAGCGTGTGTGAGAGAGAAAAGCATAAAGCAGAAGGCTGTGAGAGCAGAGATGTTTTTAAATGGTATGGAGTTTTCCAAGATGGTGTGAGGAAATGCCTGAAGGCACAAGTAGAGGAGACTAGGAAATATAATTTATATAATATTGGTATAGCTACTTTGTAGCAGAGATTTGTTCAGGGAAAAGGCAGTCGTTTGATCTTTTTGTTGCCATTTGGTCTTTTTGTCTTACCTGTCTCTGTGGCCCATGAGAATAGATGCAGAAGATGAGTATTACTAGCAAGAGGAAATGTGTTCATTTCTAAGTGTTAGAGTGTTAGGCAATTGGGGGGGGAAAAAAAAGGAAATTATGGATCAGTTTCCCCAGCTCCACAAATATGAGAAGCAGTGACTGGCTTATTGTGTTCACCCTATACATTTTGCTTTAAACTGAATACTGAGAATGGATTCCTCTTAAAAAACTGTGTCTCTGAGGGTCTCATCTCTGCCTGGGATGGTACTGTTATGCACAGAGCAGGCTCCCTGGTTATAGTGGTATAACCTTTGATTCCCAGGTGTTGAATTATCCTTTTCTATTGACAGGATTTCAGGGAAGTGGAAACCTGTTACCAAAGTAAGCAGTGGTGTGAGATGGAAATGCACTACCTGCCCTCTTCTAAAGGAGGTGCTGTGTTAGGACTAGGATCCTTTGCCCTCTTCACCAGACATGAGCTTTGGTCCTGAGAGTGCATTGCTGCAAAGGGTATTTGTGACACTGAGGTCATCTGTTCCCATTAAATGGACTCCTTCATAATGCTTTACAGCAAATCTTCATTTGAGAAGGCAAAAACCAGGGTGCACTTGAGAGATTTGTTGATTTGATCTTTTTCTGCAGAGGACAAGCTCTTGCATGGGTACTGTTTTGTCATACGAAACAGTGCGAACTGTATTTTGCCTTTATCTGCAGACAAGACCTTACTGCGGTGGGTAACGCCAGTGAAACACGTCCAAAGTGTTCTCCTTCATCACTTCTGTCTTCTCTTCTTTAGCCTTCTCAGGGGTGACTCTACTGCGCATCATCTCTAAATACCCAGCTAGGGCTGGTTCTTTATCAAGGGAAGTGCTTGACTGAGCATCACCCAAGAAAAATGGTTACTATGGCTCTGGTTTGCACTGCTGTCCTACCCAGCAGTGCCCAATGGGTGTGCAAGTCTGGGCCAAGGGCAGAGATCGCTTGTTCCAGCTGGGCTGTCTCTTGGAAAGACTTGGTGTTCCTTCAGCCCTTGGCCATGCAATATTATGACCCTGTGAGACAAGGATTTAGGGAAGGCAGTGAGTGAAGCCACCAGATGGTGCCCTAGGTCCTCTCTGCTCTCTTTCCTGTCCCCTGCGTGCCCACGTGCCCCTGCCAGCTTCCCTGGTAACCCCCCAGACCACAGACTCCCCGGCGCAGCTACAGCCATGCAGAACATCCCCAGCCATGACTGTCTTCTGCCCCTGGAGCTTGTGACTCTGACACTCCCCAAAGGTCTGCACCATGGCCCAGGTGCCATCAGCACCTGTGAAGAGATGGGGACAGGACAGGCTCCCCTCTTTTGCATCCATGATGTCTGGAGCAATCACTTGATCAGATATCAACGTCTTGGCACAGGGCTGCCCATGTGAGGGACAGGAGAGTGGCTGCTGGCACCATCATTGGGTCAGAGTGGCATCTGAAATGCAAAATTAGCCAGATGTTGGGGGCTGCTTAGAATTGCCACCACCTCCTTTCACCATTTGGAAATGGCATCTTATCTTGAGTTTGGGAGAGTTTACTGTGTGTCCATGGTGAAAGAAATCCTTTTCACCATATGCTGCTTTTCTTCTTTACTATGTCAGGAAACTGATGAAGGCTCAGGTATTGGTCTTTCTGTGTTTTGGGATTCTGTGGTGGTCAAGATTTACAATGCACAATGAAGTATCATTGAGAGTTTATAAAGAAAAAAGGAGCAGGTCAGACAGCACCAGTGATCTCCAAGAAAAGAGAATAAGGTGAACCTTCAGTGTCTTCTCTTGCTTGATTCTAGGGCAAGCCAGTCTCCACTTACTGTGAGGGATGAAATGTTTTTCTTTATTAATGATAAAGTAGAAATGTGGATTACTATTAGTAACTAGTATGTCACTAAGTCCTTCACTATTAATAACCAGGCCTGTAAACCACTGGAATGTTGTGAGCTGTGGGTCTTCAAGGTTCACAGCATCTGTGCATCACAGAGCTGCAACTACACAGCTACCTGGGGACAAAGTGTGAGGGTGCTTTGACAATACCAGGCAGGTTCCTGTGGAAAGTGACACGGAGGAGAAGCCACCAGCTTCTGAGGCAAGGGCTGTTTCAGCGCAATGGGAGGGCTCCTGTTCCAGGAGGAAATCTTTCTCATTAGCTGATGAACCTCTCCTAGAGCTCCTCTTTTCCTTCAGCTTTTTGAAATATGTGGGTTGTGTTGTATCGCTCTGGGCCACATGAAGATTTGGATATACAGCTGGTAGGGCCAGGCAGGTCAGCCACCCTGCTTTTAAGGAGTTAGAACGTAATTATCCAAATTGGAACAGGGTGAACATGAAAAAGCTAACATATGGGCTTCTTCAAAATGTTATGTCTTTTAATAACCTGTCAGGGCCTCTGGTTTCTATCCCATCTGAAAGACTCATCTGCCTACAATTTTGTGCAATGTTATCTGAGCACTTCCAGGGGTAATAATTGTATCCAAAATACCTGTGGCACAGTGAGCTTCCCTCCCTTGTGAGAGAATTAGTGCTGTAATGCCCGTAATGGTGCTTTTGGCACTGACATGTGCTGTTAAAATCAAAGGTTTCAGAAGTTCTTGCAAGGCTCAGTATGTCATTTCAGCTTCGTGCATGGAAAAAATGGAGACTCAGGAGCTTAAATGACTTTTCCAAAAATGCAGAGTATCAGAGGTGAAGTCTGGAACAGAATTCAAGTTTGTATGCTCTTACTTGTATCAGGTTGTCCAGGAAGAAGGCGGTAGCTGGGTAAGTAAGAGGTGCTGAGCTACTTACAGTTTAGGGAAAAAGAAAGTTTCTTCCTGAGTCACCAGCGCTGGGTTCTGCAGCACTTTGCTTTTCATTTTTGATGTATCATGCAGGTATCAATCAGAGTCATATCTGCCTAGCTGAGGTCTGTTTGCTGAGGTAGCAAAGCTGCAGAAGTTACTCCTCTCTTTTACAGAGGCATCCACCATTTTAGCAATAAGGAAAGCTCTTCAGATCCAAATTACTACAGAAAGCCCAAATATGTATGCTGTAATTCCCCAGATAAATGTTTATAGAGCGAACGTGCTGAGCTGTTGCTCATCCAACCCATGAAGTCTTTCTGATTGCTGAAGAAGGTCCTGAGCTCATGGAGAGGAAAGCAAATGACTGCAGCTGAGTTGCAAGGGCTCTCTCCACTCCCAAGGAAGGGAGGCAGGGAAGTCCCTACCACCACAACGATTAGATGCTGGAGAAGAAGGTGTGAGGAGAGGTGATAATGTTGATGAGAGGTGATAATGTTGATAATTACGTGAATGGAAATGCTTCCCATTCTTTTTAATGTTTAAAGGAAACCACAGTTTTGAGGTGTTGTAATTCCTGCTCAGTTGTGTTGTTAATTCAAGCAGTGCAATGCAGTGCAGTGTTGTGCTGGCATATGGGGGAGAGAAAGCAAAACTTCATCTTAGCTCCTGCTCTTGGGATTTCTGTACACTTTCAGACTCATTCAGGTAAAGACAGGGTGTGAATCTGAAGTACAACAGCCCTTCCAGCATGGCCCTCTGTACAGACAGGCCCTTTGCTAGGGAGTGTGCAAAACACAGATGGTGGTTCTGAAAGAACCACTTTAATAGAAGGAATTGTAACTGTTCTCCCCAAAAGATTTAAAATAATCTTGCTGTCCATAAAAATCAGGTTAGCTATTTTGGGTTCTTGCAGAGCTAAAATGAATGCAGCATCTCATTTCAGTCATGATAAGTCACTAGATATCAATTCTTAATTGCTTGATTAATCTTGAATTTTTAGAGCTGACAGTGCCTGTCCGAGTACTTAGACAAGAGCTACATTTAAAAGAAAGGAGAAGATGCTTCTTTTTTCTTTTTTTTTTCTTTAAGCATGGTCTGCAAGCTAAGAGCATGAAATTACAGAGATTTGTAACATATGTTGTCCTGAGAAAGATGGACCATTAAGCAGAGTGCAAACGAAACAGTCACAGGCATCTGATAAACTAGGAGGGGTGATGAATTAGTTTTAGCATATGCTTCAGCAATTCCTTACAAAATTATGTCAAATATTGGTACACTTATATTTGCTGTATGTTTGTGTGTGTTAGGCCATGTTTTCATTTACATAAATAAACAGAAAGGTTTCCTTCATGAAGATCATGACATTTCTATGTAGAAAAAGGCAATTTAAGGTCAACACTTATGGGGGACGATACCTTTGTGTGCTCTGTGTATGGACGAACTGATAATGATCACTGCACATGCTTCCATAAAGGGTGGTATTAAAAAAATACAGACCAAAAATAAAAACAAAAAACCCCAACCAAACAAAACAACAACAAAACCCTCAAACAAACCATTCAGACTCCCTACAGAACATTTATAAAATTGTTTGAGCTTTTTTTCTTTTTTTCCTGTTTTTTTTCCCCCCAGCAATGAGTGTGTGGCGCATCCAGGCTGAGCAGCGACACGGTGTATCAGCCCTTGCTTGGAAGCAACACATTATACTGTCAAGTCTCCTTTTCTGTATGGCAGGCAGGCTAGAATATATGATGGCACAATGTGATGTAAAGCTGTTATGGGTACAAGCTTTCTTGTGTTACATCCTATCTTGGTCTCATCCCTCTAATTACGGACTATTAAAAATTTTTTTTCATTACAAATAACTGCTGTATCTGGATGCCACAGACTTCTCCGTAGAGGTTAGTGCTGTCCAAGACATCTACTCAAAGGTCTGTGTAATCCAAGTGAATGTATTTTAAAACATCACTGCTGTTTTTTCCAGATGATGAGCCAGTGACATCTCAAGGAAATCATAGGGATAAAAGGGAAAAATTCTGACAATAGACCTCCCCCCCCCAACAACCCCTCTGAATACAAGACTCCATCCATACTTACCCACACGCTTATTTTGCTCTACAAGTGTCTCCAGCAAGGGTGTGGAGATTTCCATGTAGTGGGCTGAGACCTATTGCTCTGCAGATGTCCCAGTCAGTGAGCAGTTCCATGGTCCCAAAGGCATATTGTCCTTATGTAATCTTTTCCTGCAGTCAGAGTTTCTTTAGTGATTTCTTGTGTGCTTTGCTCCATAGTCTTTTGTCAATCAGGTGTTGGGAGCTCCTCTGGGATCCCATTGTGCAGGCTTGTAGATTAATGTTTCCTTAACTTAATTTACTTTACATTTCTACCATTTATATTCACTCAGACAACTCTGAACAGTCTTTCCCGTTCCCTGGTGCTTCTGCGCCCCTGAAGTTCTCATATGCAATTCCCGTGATGCTCTTCACAACTGTTATTTGGCCAACCTACACATGCTGTAATCCCTTCCAGCTTTTTATGTTCCTCTTTTTTATTTCCCTCCAAGTTGTTGACATCTAGCTAGCACAGCGTTGTCCAGAACTAAACATGTCTTCGAACTGCGGTCTCACTACTATATTAAAAAATGGGACTATTGCCTATATCTCTGTGAAGAGGTCTCTGCCTTTACAACCCCAAATTAAATTAACTGCATCATTTTTGCTGCCATACCACATTGCAAAAACATATTAAATCTGCTGTCTACTGTCTCCCTGAGGTCTTCTGGCATTTCTGCTTTCAGTGCTTGAGCACAGATGATTCCTCTCTTCACCTCACTTTCTGTCTTTCAGTAGCTCGTATGTTGTACCTACTGCCTTTGTAGACACGTGGGATCATTCAGGGTTCCTCTTTGAGGAACAGCAGTGTGATTCCTTACACATAAGTAAATTCCCTCTATTTTTTTAGCATGAAATAGTCTGTCTCCACCATTTCCCTTCCAAGCTGTCCTATGATAATCTGCCTCAGTGCAATTAAAAGGCGTGTTACTCTTTTTGGTTTCCAGATTTTCCTATTTATAACTGCATAGAGCGCTGGCCTGTATGTTAATAATCTGCCACAATCTGTTTGAACGTCACATACTGAGGATCACAGGTTGAAACTCTTTTTTCTGGAGAAAGGAAAATGCTGTTCTTTCCTTAGGAAGTTTCTGTCCCAAATGTCAAGAATATGGATTATGTTTTCTTTGGTGGGGAATCACATAGTAAAATGTTGCTTTGTGCGGGAAACTATTTCTATGGGTGGCTCAACACTCTGAAATTAGCCTTCTTGGGAAATAATGTCTATGTATCACATAAATTGCCATTGTCCTCATTTTCTATGGTATAAACACAGAGCAACATGAATAGGGGAAAGGGGATGAAACCATCACGAAACCAAAACTTTGCTCCATGCGTCATTTTCTTCCTGGGGAGAGAACAAAAAAAATAAGAAGTAAAACCAAACCCTTCATATGACAGATGGTAGTCAGATCAGCTAATGCAGTCCTAGAAGGTACTTGGATGTTGTATTTATGAAAACAGCGTAAGAACTGATACAGAAGGGAATACATTTTATCATATTCTACTTCATAGATAAGAGAATATGGAAGAATCGGTTAAGGCAAGACATTAAAATGGTATTGTAGCCATGATGGTCTAAAGATCCTGGGGAAGCAAGGTTTGTGGTGAAAGGTAATATCTTGTATTAGATCAACTGATAGAGCTAGAAAAAGCAAACAAGCGATTGGGCTCAGGGTCTTTTCATCAGATCTGACAGAAAGCAGCAATAGTCAAGCTAACTACAGGTTAGATGCAATTGCTCTTGGTTTAATCTAATTATATTAATCAATTGGACCACTTCAGAAAAAAAAAAAGGAGCACCTATGAAGTGGAAAAGGGTGTAAACAGCAGTGACTAACAGGCTGCTGGTTCTCTGATGGACCACTGGTGAAAAAGGGCTGTTTGTGCTGGTGACAAATGAGAGGTCGGCGGGGAGGCTGTAACAGGCTAGGCAGGCAACATCTCCCTTAAATCCATAGCTTTAGTATCGAGGGATTATAAGTTTTAATGCCAAGATTTAGCTTTTGGTAAGGATTGAGGCATTCAAGTTGTTGCTGCCTGACAAATACTCCTGTAATATCCTTTACTGGCTGACTGTATGTGCTCGTTGTACAGTTATTTAGTTTCATTCACATGGTTTCTGTGGGAGTATCTCATGCTGGATGAACTATAGGGATTTGGGACAAGTACATGCAGAAACAAAGAATTTTGGCACATTTGCTATGGGAGGAAGGACATTGATTATGCTGTCTGTGGAGTGGTACTGACATATTTCGTATTTGATGCTCTGGTGGCATCCGATTCTATTTCTTACATTTGCATCTGTGGATTTGCTTCCTGTAATGAGTTGCAAAAGGCAGAGCCTGAAGGTTAGGAGGAGAGACATGGGGGGAAAACAAACTTTCAGAGCCGGTAGGTTAAGAGATTATTTTATGTGTGGATTTTAGCATGGAGTACTCTCACTAGCAGGAGCATGTGGTTGCAGGAGAGAATGCTACAGCAGAGACTGTAAAATAAAAAGCAGGAAAACAGATTGGCAGAAAGCTAATGTGGTTAGAGACTTTCCCAGTCCCTGTTAATTTTGGTAGCATTAGATGAACACAAAATAAACCTTGATTCCTTGAAAAGTTATTTTCCAAAACTGCTGTTGTTGCTGTCATATTTTTATGGTAGTAAATTTGTATCTATTTTATGGAAGAGTGACCTTTGTGGATAAAGCAGATCACCGGTGTTCCCCTCAGGTGTAACAGTAACTGCAGGACTGGCTGAATCTCACAGCCTTTTGTTGTGTTGTGAATGGCTGCTGGTCTTACTGCATCTGCTTTATAGAACAAGTTGGATGGTCTGTAGGTTCTTGTGTATGTGCTGGTTTGTGGGGTGCCACTTTTAATGTCAGCTGTGGTGTGTAGGAAGCTGATGCCAGTGGAGGTGCAATCTTGGGACAGCAGGGAAGCTGCTCACTGAATTGGTGGTTGTATTTGATGAGGGAATCTGAGGTTTCCTGAGCTGTCTGCGTTTTTGGTAGAAACGTCGCCTGTATTTCCTCTACAAGACCTGGCTTGGTGGTGTTGCTTTTCAATCTTGGATTGTGAAGAAAAATGGCATATTGGGGTTTTAAAGACATGCAGGAAGGTAATCTCTCTCTGTCCCCCTACTTAGAGTTTGGCAAACAAAAGATGACTAAATGCTCTCTGAAGAAGAAAGCTGGATGCTGGCTGCATGATGGAGCAGACACAAAAATTTCAAATGGTTCAAACCCCAAAATACTGAATGTATTTTAAAAAAAAAATCCTTTGGGAGCTGTTAAATACGAAGACCCCAGCTATTGGGAAGTGCCTGATCACAGGATCATGGTCATGGGGGGAGTCTTCTGGGGCAGCGTCATGGTCTGCTTCTTGTAGCCGACTGCTAGGGTTTGTCTTCAGCACTCTCAAAGGCAGGATGCTGATCTGATCCAGTACTACTATTTCTCAGATCTCTTCTCGAGAAAACGAGGGGTTTTCCTCTCTTTCACTGCGAGCCCCAACTAGAAAGCACATAATTACGTTTTTATTTACCTTCCTTACTGCTGCGGCAGGCCCGGGCCTGTGCATCAGGGCCCCAAGCGCAGCACCAGCAGCCTCCTTCAGGAGGGGAACAAACCCCCTGCTCGGGGCTCCGTGTTACCACTCCCAGAGCGGGGCTCTGGCGCGCGGGGCAGGACGGTCGGCAGGGCAGCGCCCGCCCGGCCCCGCCGCCTCCCGCTCCA
>WEIT01015572.1:22407-75952 GCA_013389985.1 Dryoscopus gambensis | reverse complement strand
GGGTCTGTCTGTCTCGTTAATCTCCAGTTCCTTCATGCGGTTTCATTTTTTACGGCAATCAAACAGTTAAAACCGTGGGGGTTTGTGCGTTGCCGCCCCCCTCCTTCCCCTCCCCTCACCCAACTCCTTCCCCTCCCCCCTTATGGACCTCCACGTCGTGACCTTTCTGGCTGTTAAGGAAAATATTAAGGTGATCTTTATTTTTGTTAGTGCGCTGTCCTGCTTACGAGCGTCCTTTCCGAAGCCAGATTACTGCTGGCGGTGGTAGGCAGCCCCCCGCCCACCGGGACTTGCCCGCTGGGACAGTGGCTGGAAGTTGTTGACAGTGGCGGGCGCGCACGTGTGCCACACGCTCCTCGAGCCGCCGAGGTTTACGGCTGCAAACTCCCGCTGGGAGCCCCGGCAGCCACACCGCCGGGGGAAAAACACCCCAGCGAGGCTGGCGTCTGAAGCCTTTGCTTGTTTGGGAAGCCTTCTCCCCGGGCTGTGGGGGGCTTGAAGGGGTCCCAGGGGCATAGATACCAGGAGAAGTTTGTGGGTGGGTGAAGGTGGGCCAGGGGATGTTTGCTGGGGGCGCAGGAGGGGCTTGCAGGGAGGTGGCAGGGGTGATGAGAATGAGGAGCTGCGGGCAACCTGGGCAGGGTGCTTGGCCCTTCTATTGTGTATATGGTTCAGGTCGATGCTCCCGAAGGGAACAGTGTGAGGGATGGTGTGGGGGTTTTTTGTTCGGTTTTGGTTGTTGTTGAAGTGGAGGTTTTCTTGGTTGTTTTTGGAGATTTGTTTTGTTTTGTTGTTGGCTTTTTGGTTTGTTTGTTTGTCTGGTTTTTTTGGTTTTTTTTGGTTTTCTTTTTTGGCTTGTGACCCTGTATGCTGCAATATGAACATAATCTATCCTGGGCATGTTTAACATCTTCCTTCATATGCCAACTGGCCACTGGCTTGAGTTGCAACGGAGACGCCCCTAAACCCTGGCTCTGTCCAAGTGGGAGTGTCCCTGGGAAGGAGTCTTCCTCTGTGTGGTTATCTTGGCTTGTCCGGACAGAGAAGAAAACGCAGCTCCCTTTCAAAGGGAGATGCTTCGCCAGCCTTTATGATTGTGTTACATCTCTTTAAGTCAAAATTAAACATAAGTAGGACTCTGAGGTGAGGAGAAACAAGTCACCTGCTGCCCTCTGTGTGCCAGGTGCCTGTGAGGGCAGAAACAGTTTCTGACAAAGCCATTTGTGTTTGGGTGGTATTGCACGACTGTGCTTCAAGCAGTAGGAAACTGATGGCATGCCAGGGAAGGTGCTGGGCAGTGAGGAAGCCAAGGGTGTGTAGCACCTTCCAGTGCAACTGATGTGTCCTGAGGTGTTTCACAGCTCCTCTCGCTGCAAGGTTTGGAAAGAAGTGGGGTGCATGAGCGAAGAGGTTGGGCAGATACTGCTGTTAGCCTCAACTGTTCAAAGACTGTGAAGTCGCCCACATGTACTGCCCCCACCCCACCGTTTTTAAGGAATTGGTGTCCTTCAGGGTGAACCAGACTTGCAAGTTTATGCCTATCTTCATGCAGACTTGGACCTGGAGTTTATTTTTAATGGAAGGCAAACATCTTAAGCAGTGTGACTCCAGTCAGGGCACCAAATGTTCCAAAACAGGGCAAAACTGTGAAAACAGAGAATACTAATTTTAATTGTGCATTTTTCCACAACTCCTTCTTTTCCCAAGATTTCTGTCCCAACTCTCCTCTCTTTGTGGGTGTTTCTTGGTCATGGTGGAAAACAAAAGGTAACTTGTCAATAGCCAGCTCGAGTTATGCTGCTGAGGGCTGAGAATGTAGCTAGTTTTTAATGTAACCAACTAACTATATCACAAGGGTCTGATCTGAGACCCTGAGAGTTTGTTTCATGTGGGTCATTAACTGCTGTGGAAGACTGAATGACTGTAGCTGACAACTTGTGTCTTCATGAAATAGGAGAAAAGGTTGCTTTTTCTCTGGAGTGGATGGGAAGTTTGAAGTGAAAGTTAGTTCATCTGTCCCTTCCCTTCAAAAAAATGTACAGCACATTTTTGAAACTGAGTCATCAGGTACAATTTATTTCAAGTATTTTAAGCTGTTATGAATTTGATGCACTTTGGCCACATGCTCACTGGAAATTGTTAGACAGTCTTGCTCAGATTTGCCCTGGCTGGGCTCAGAAAGGTGATGAGGAAGTTTCCTTGCTGCGGCCCTTTTAGATCCAAGCAGAGCAGAAGTATCTTAAAAGGAGTGGAATATTTTGATGTCCTGTGCTCCAGACAAACTGGGAAGGGAGTGTGCAAGGCTCTTGTCCACCAGCCAAGTGTGGATCTGCTATAAACCTCCCACTGATGTACCAGAGTTACCTTTTGACTCTCTCTGAGCTGTGCTTCTTGGGAAGTCTAGCACAGGATTGGGCACATGGTGTGTGGAGGGCAAATTCCCTCCAAAGTCACTTTGTCATGAAGTCATAACAAGGATGCACAGATTCAGGAAAATTATTAGTGTCTGATGACCTGACCAGGATTGTGTGATGACACTGAGTAAGAGATAAAACGTTTTATGTCCCATAAACGTGGTTCTAGCTTCATGGTAAACTGCAAGGCTTTTGAAAATGTCTGAATTTTATGACTGTCTGGTAACTGCAAATAGGTGCAAGCATTAATTGCTTGAAACAAGTCCTTAAAATAAGAACAGACACAGATGCAGGCTATAGGCAGGAAAGTGAAAGAAGAGCTAATTGCTATTTTTCGGTGCATTTTTCAAATCACGTTTAATCCTGCATATATGATTCTGTGGGTCACCCAGCAGCTCCAGCAGTTTATTCCTTTATTTAAAATGGCTTTGTAGTTCACCTTGAAAACCACTTCCTGCCATATGGTTATATTATTTCCCTATGCCACATTTTTGCTAATTATCAAGACCATTTGCTTTAAAATAGGTGTTTTTAATTTCACAGCCTTGTCTGCCTCTCCTGCTTGATCCTGCTCTGGAGTCAAGAGGCTATGTCTGCTCATTCTCCATGGCAACAGGCTGTGATTTACTTATTTCAATTTAATTAAAAAGCAGATATCAAATTCTAGGCATTTTATATGTTCCTTATATTAGAAAAATATCAGTGGATCAGTCTCCACAACAGACCTACCAGTCTCAAAAATAAAATTCTCCACCTGAGCCACTGGTTTCTTTCTCAGTCCATCCCCTTTGGAAGAGTTTAGGAGAGAGGGGAGTGCGGTAGCCTGTCCTCAGGTGGAGGTATTTGTACACAGGCTAGAAATGAAGGCCTGAGTCCTAAATTAGTTTTTCAAGCTCTATGATTGTACAAATACTAGTTTGTGTTAGTCAGGGGTAAGAAAACATGGGCAATGACAGGCTGGTTGCTGGCTGGAGTGGGGATAGTGTCAAGAAAGGACCTTGGGGGTGGACGGAGAAACGTGGTGAATTGACTAACCTACAGGTGTTAGGTTTGGTAGAAAATGGATGGAGTGGAAGCAGTGTAATTAGCTGCCAAAATTAACACTCCTTTTTGACTTCAATACCAGCACACCAATTCTTAATAGGATTATTTTCCCTTGAAGGGCCTGTTGAGATGAGTCAGCCTTTGGAGTACCTGCCTGCTAGTGGTGGTTGCTTCCTAGGAGAAGCTGTGCCTGCTGAGTTGTATAACTAGACTCAGGTGCTATTTCTGAGCTCTGATAATGTGTGGAAGAAGACAAGTTGGCTGTGCATTTTTATTAAGCCTTAAGGAGCAGTTATCATCAGACGAGTGCATGCACAGAACTGCACCTTTGGATTTTTTTTTCCCCTTTAGTGTTGCTGCTCCCAATGCTTTTTCATAGTCACGGCTGGCAATTTCAACAACAGACACAGGTTCTTGCTCCTCCTAGCTCTGCCAAAGCCCATGAGGCTATGTCAGAAAACACTGGACTCTCTCCTGGCTTGCTTATCTGCATCAATTAAAATTATGTACAGAGTTTCTAGCTGCAGATTCCTGGTGATCGTGCACCAACTGGGAAGAGATCCTCTTTGAGTCCATGAGGTAAGCAGTTAAGCAATGCTCACTAGTAAAGCAAGCATGTTTGGTCTGTGAACGGTAAATCTGAAATCTCATGATGTTGTTCCTAATAATAATAATAGAATAAACCCAAGCGAAACCTCAAAGCAAGCTTTTGTTTGTTACTGTGTTTAAGCAGATACATTCAAAGAATTTATATCCAACTGGCAACGTTCTTAATTCTTTATTACTGGTTTTACTAGAGTACAGTCATGATCTGTATTCTTTAAGAGTGCATCTGTTCCTCTTGCTTATCCAGCTTTGAAGTAGACCTTGCTGTTATTAATTTCTGTATAGCCTGTAACCTCATCTATAAAATGAAGGGAATACTTCATACAGGCAGCTGTGAAGTTACATTTATTGTCTGTAAATTGCTTCTAGTAATTGAGGAGAGGAGGTGGAGAGAAATAAAGACAGTGGAGTTAATATGGGCTTGGGTTTTTTTAATAAAAGAAAAGTATTATTTTTGTTCATCTGATGATGTAGAAGTTAATGGGAAAAGAAAAATGCACCCTGAAACTAACTGTTAAGTTTATAATGAAAACAGACATTTCTTTAACATAGTGATGAAGGCAGCCATCTTGTTTGATAATAACAGAGTCCAGTTTAGAAATAAGGAAGATTATTATTGGAAATCCTGCAGTACTTCTTGTATTTTCTGTCTAGTTTGGTTCTGTTCAGTTTTAGTGTTTTTCATCTGCATGACTGCCTTCATAAATGCTACTGGTAAGGACACCTTAGTAGTAGGTAAACAACCTGTTTTAAGATTATTAGCAAATAGCTAATAGCTTTAAAAAAAAAAGAACCATGAAATATTAAAAATACTGCAAGCTTTTCAGCTAGGCCGCTTGTTTTGTGCTGACTGGTATACTTGTTGGATGAAACTGCAGTTTCACGTGGGTTAGGATGGCTTTTCTTGCTGTGGCTGACCCAATCTAACCACTTGCTCCTCCTAAGAGGGGTGATCGTGCCTTGCTCCTGGCTCTGTGGCCATATTCCTTGCCTTGTGGATACAGCTTGTTCAGCTTTCAGAAAGCTGACTTGTCCAAAACCATAAAAAAGTGAATTGTTTTCTCCTGGGACAGAGAGCTGAACCTGTTCACCAGGTTCAGACTCGTATCAGAGCTGCCGCGCAGGAGGGGCGAGATTTGTTTAGCCAGCAGTGAAAGGTAAGGAATGAAAGAAAGGTGGAAATGGGCCCCCCCTTTTTTGGCAGCAGTGACCTATTAGCCTGGTTCGGTTGCAATGTGAAGCCTCGCCCTCGGCCTTCATTTTCAGATCCCTCCCCTCCCCCCTGCACCTCTTCTTTCCCTCAGATATACTCATGTGCCTCCAGATGCTAACTTCATTCCCAAGCAGTATTTTCAAAAGGGGGGAAAAAAGGTGAAAAGGTTGAGTTTCACTGCCTCTGCAATTGGAGACATGCTGTAGTTCCTGAGAGCCCACTGCTGTGAGCCTAAGAATTATTATTATTAGGCTCATGTATTAATATTACTATTAATGGGCTCAAAAAATAGTAGCTGTAATCATTCTTTATGAGGGCAAAAGGAGGGATAACTGTAGGTCAAGTTTGTGAAAGAGCTTCCCCAAATGTGGTGATGGTGGCCGTTTGGACCGAGACCCCTGGAGCTGGTGGGACCAGGTGGTCTGGGGTAAATGACAAGGAGAGGAAATGTCTGGAGAATTTCTGTGGTGAGCCAGGCCTGGAGCTGGGTACCATGGCACCAGGAGGAAGTCTCTCCGTCTCTGAACTGTGGCTTGCAGTTGTTCCAGGTGCTACTGCCTAACTAATTTTCAGACACTAGCAGAAATTAGGAAGGCCTTGTGGGACGTTGCTGTGGTATTGTAGAACCGTTCTTGTTCCAGGGATGCGATGAAGCCAGGGGTGAGATGGAGCTCTGGCTCCATGGGAACCGGCCAAGGCAAACTTTGCTTCTGCTGGCTGGCAGGGATGGTGTTTCTGCCTTGCCTTTGCCACTGATGGATCGGTGTATCTGCGTTAGCCCATGCTGGCTGCAGGGAGGACGTGTGTTCAACAAGACACGTGCCCAAGCATCTGCTTAGCAGGGGCCCAGTGCAGGTCGGAGTGTGCATTTGGAGATGAGATGGAGGCATCTGTTGGCCTACAGCAATTGCCTTATGGCTAAAGGAGCAGGAACAGTGCCTGTCTGGTGAATTTTCTCCAGCGTGAAGGTGGAGATGATGTCAGTTAAGAGCCGTGTGCCAGAGGCAGCAGGATGCAGTGAGCCTGTTCATGTGTGGACTGACCCAGCAGCTGTACTTGGCAGGAGGGGCAGGTTGCAATTGGTGTGGTGCACAAATGAGAAATGTTTGTGCAGCCATTTTCAAATAAGGAAAGTCATAGGGAGGGACGAGGGAATTTGCTCCAGCTTTGAGAGTTAGAGATTTGTTTCATGCTGTACTGTAGGTGGTTGGGTTGGGGTTTTGAAACATTTAAACCTAAATTCTTCTCACTGGTAGTCGAAGACATGGCAAAATAAAGGTTATTGTAGGGTTGTGTCGCGTTGCATGGTAAGATTATACACTTGGTGGCTGTTACAGTGGGTTTGTGTTCCAAGGATGGAGTGAATAAAGGAAAGAATCAGTGCATTGATATTAAATAATGATGCCACTGGATATGGCGAGTACAAAGTGTCTTTGTTTTCAAGGCTATGTTTGGGGTTTTTTTAAACTGACACATTTATAAGCTAGCTGCAATATTTTTTTAAAGACACATTTGTAAGAGTGGGAGCAGTATAGAAAATGCTGAAAGTAATCTCATTGAGAAGTATGGGTTTTTCCCATTCCTTTGCACATGCATGCAGCCTCTGGGGAAGATGTTAGTGAAGGAGCTTGGATTATGGGGGTCTTCTCTGGAGCTGCCATTGTTCTGATTGATGTAGTGGGTATTAGCTGGGGGATGTGTACAGATGCACGGGCTGTCTGGGGTTTCATCTCTGCGGTTTCCCTTTTTTTCACTCTTCCTGGATGGAGATATGTATCCTGGCAGATTTATCTTCCACCTACATCTCTTTCTCTTCTCGTGTAAATACTTGCTGGGGTTTTTTTGTTGTTGTTGTTCTTCTGGCAAATCTTCTACTGTGCTTCTAATGGGTGACTCTTTTCCTCTGGCTCATGATGATGGGTGTTCCTGTAAGCCAGTCTCTTCCTGGATCACCTTGCTGAATTTTCATGCAATCTGCCCTGTCTGGGGGCAGTTTAGCTGCTCTTGTGATTGTTGCTCTAGTAAAGATCCAGGTATTGTAGCTGACTCCAGCAGTGCTCCAGCTGCCCTTTGGAGTGCAAAGGAGCGCAGTAAAAAAAAGCAGCTGTTTTGGGGTCCTGTTTGTCCTCAGACCTGAAATGCTGAGAGCACGGTAAGAGTTGCCATGTAGGACTGCAGTAATTAAATAGTACTGGAGGGAGAGGGAGTAGGAGAGCATGTGATGGTCATTTCAGATAGATTAACAAAGAGGGGCTATTACAGTGCCAGCAGAAGACATCCTAATCTGGAGGTTCCTAGCCAGGAAATACTTTTAAAAGCTATTCCAGAGAGTAAGAGGGAAGCCTGAGAGGTCTGTGCTATAATTAATTGCCCAGATACCACTGGAGGAGCAGTTTGAAGAAGGGAACTCATATGGGAGCTGGGGTGTGACGTAGAGGGGGAAATGGGAATTTCCTGACTTTTGTTTGCAAAGCTCAAGTATAGAAGAAATTTTAGACAAAATAGGTGCAAAAAAGGACTAAAATTAATAGGGAATTCCATTTTATTTTCTTTTGCACTGCATGCTCCTGGCTAGTGTTACTTGAACATCAATTGAAGCAGTACAGAGCATGCTTGGGAACTGGAGACATTAAGCAGAAAGAGAGAGCGAATCTGATTAGCTTTGCTTTTCGAGCATTAAGCAGAAAGACGGGATGAAATGTGATTGCAAACAGATAATAGCAGCAGGCTCCTGAGGCACCACCACAACCCGGCATATGGGGTGATGGATCTAACCATGCCATAGAACTGTTTCTTGTAATAGAAGCTGCTTGTTTTTATGTTGCGGTTGCTGTTGTACTTTCTAATTATCTTATTCATCGCTGTCTGCCATTTTGAGCCTGGCCACGTGGGATGGCTCAGCCCGCTGGAATGTGTGCCCTGTGGAGCACACTTGTGCCCTGAATAGTAACAGTGGTTCTGGTAGCGAAAGGGTGGGAGGGAAGAGGTGCCGAGGCTCAAGAGTCCTAGCTATTTCCCCCCTTATTTCCAAGAACGAGGGAGGTAACAGCTGTTGCTTTTGCCATGTTGAGAAAGATGAGTGCTGGTGTTGTGCGTAAATCTCCTAACTTCCCTCTGAACATCCAAGTATTGGGACTTGTTGGGAGAAGGTTTCTAATGGCCTGAAAAAAGGGCATCTATCAGTTCTACTTATAATTAATAAATAGAAGCTGGCCTTGCTACACCAGTCGCTTTTTTTGGCAGAGTAGCAGAGATCCTGGAGCCACTTCCAGTCTGGGGCCTCTCTTCCACACAAAGCAAATGCAGCAGAGAAAGCAGGCGGAGGCGAGGCTGGTGCAAGCTGGAATCAGAGCTGCCGATAGAGCATCCAGCACCCTGCCTGCTGCTGGGGAAGTTTCATTGTTCTGGTGATCCTTTCCCCAAAACTGCCCGCTTTCTCTTCTTTCCACCCAAGGCTTTCTTTGATGGAAAGCCTAAAGAACCATTTCCAAAGCTGGTATGGATTGGGAAAATGCATATAGAATGGGCAGAGCAGACCTCTCCTTAAAATGTCTGAACAAAGCACAGTAGCAAGAAGCTCACATGTGTGTGTGTATATATATATTTTAAGGCTGGAAGGGGTGGGTCAAACTAGTGTTTCTGTGACCTTTTCTCAACCGTGGCTTGCCTTTCCTGTGTGCTACCTCTCCTTCCCTGTCAAGGGACTTCCGCTTCCTTCCTGCTGACCTGCAGGGCTGCAGGCAGCCTCCCTACCCTTGTGGCAGCTCCCAGCTCTGGCTCTGAGCCCAAGCTAATAATCCTGACATATTTTACTGGCTTGTGCTCTGCTCCGTGCCTTGCTGTAGGGGAGACAGTGTGTGAGGTTGTGGTTTGCATGACTTTAAGCATTGCACTGGCCCTGGGGGAACCCAAATCTCGTAATAAGCACCGGCTGAGGCTCTGGTAGAGCCTGGCTTTGCTCAGCGAGGCCCCTTGCTTCCCTGCTTGCAGGTGACCAGCTAGCACAGATGTCATCCAAACACACCTTCCAATTGTCTCTGGCTGTCCGGATGACTGCCAGCAGTATGAGGTTCGGGTGGAAATAGGAGGTGTTGATAGCCAGGAAAGGAAAGATTCATCAGGTACCAGAGAAAGGTAATGAAGATCTCCTCTCACCACTCTCCCCACGCATCAAAGCACTCTTAAAAAAAATAGAGCGCTCATCTTTGACCCCCATTAATGACCGGCTTGGTCTGTGTAAGAGTTTTATGAGTCTGTTGATGCTCCCACAGAGTTTAATTATTTAGAGCATGAGGTGGAGGTTTGTGCTTTCACTGCTGATGGTGCAGGGTTCAGGCCCTCCTGGCGGGCGGGGGGTTGGTTACAAAGGCAGGCTGGCTGGGAATGCAGCCGCTGGCTCTGAGGAGCCTCAGGGAGGCACGAGCTGCAGCTGTGTGGTCCTTGTCAAGGCTGGGCAAAGCAGCGTATCCTTCTCATTGTGTGAGTTCCACGTGACCTGTCATGTGCAATTCAGGTCTGTGTCCTTATCATCAGGGCACTTAATGGTCCGGACCTGAGGTACCTTAAGTGACTACCTGAAGCTGCTGGGTGGGCATACTTGTGGCAGATCCTGCTTGTTGCTGAGCCCCCACTCAGTGCTAGAGGCTTTAGGGGCCTGGTGTGAGGCTTTGGCAGCAATATCTGATTTATCAGCCTGGGGCCACAGGCCTTTCCCTTTCCCTGTGGCAGCAAGCCTTCGCCTGCCTCTTTTCTGTGACCGGCCCCCTCCTGTTCCCCCCAGATTCTGCTCTGCACTCTAGCAACCAGTTTTCCTACTGTAAAGTCCCATCTTCAACCTGCTGCTTCCTTCCCTTTGCAGTACATCAGCTTGTTCTTGCCTTCCCTGCTTTTCCTCACCCAGCACTTCTCTGCTGGTAATCCTCCCGAGGCTTGGGAGCACAGAACAGATATAAGGAATAGCCAGGGAAGAACAGGGTGTCCAAAGACCTTTGTGCAGCTCGTGTTCCCAAACAGGCAGCTGGTCAGCTAGGCCAGGAGTATTTTCCTGATGTCGTGCTGACCATTCAGCCAGGTTTCCACTTCTTTTGGGAAGGTACCAGACTCCAGGTTCAAATGGGATGTGGGTTTGTCTGATATATTGGCTGGCCAGCTGGAAGGGTCAGATGCTCACCTTCTAGCTGCTTCTGGAACGAGTAAATTCCTTTAGAGTTGTGCCGCCTCTTATGTTTGTGGGTCTTTAGGGTTTGCAGTTCTCATCAGCGCTGAAATGAAACAGCAGCGACTGTTTGTTGCGAGACTGTAAGTGGAGGCTTATTTTAAGCAAAAGTGGTTAGTGTTGGTGGATTTGGGTTTGGCTGATAGCCAAATAAATTTATGGGCAGACTGGGAAGCCTTAGTTGATGTGGAAGGTTCACACAACATTGCTCGTACCATACAATGTCAGTATTGATACACTGAAAATGCCTATCACGGCAGACATCAAGCCAGCGGGTCACCTGGTGGTGCTGCTGCTGCTGCAGGCTGAGGTCACTGTGTGTGCTGGGGCTCAGTGCTGTTCTCTGCTGCTGTTTCTTACACCCTGAGCCCGGGGACGCTTGAACCTTCTTCTCACATCTGTTCTCCTGCTGTCTCCTCGTACATGTTCTCCTGCTGTCTCCTCGTACGTGCTTGATCTTCTGTTTGCTGCTGTAGCAAGGCCCTGCACAGGCTCTTGGTTGCATGCCAACGGGCTCTTCGTGCTATCCCTATTTACCCTGGTTTATCTCTTCCCACTCCTTTCCCTATTCCTATTTAATTTCCTTTGGTGTGGGACTAATGTTCCAGGTTGTGTTGAGAGACTGGGTTGAGCTAACAGAAAGAGGGTGGAAGGGAAGAAGGGGCTTAGGCTGGTAGATGTGAGTTTCTGCCATCAACTCAGTCTTCAATCTGTTGATTATTGTGGATCTAGCTAAATCAGCTGGATCTGCTAGGCAAACGTGAGGTGCTCTGTGTCCTGTATCCATATTCTACTCTGTTTTTCTGTTTTTCTTCTTTTTTTTCCCCTGAAAATTATTAGGATTCTACCCATTGATGGTTGAAACAACGCCTGGAGTTTTGGAATGGATCAGATGCATCAATCAAATGTTACCACATTGCACCCAAAGAGAGGAATGCCATCCAGCTGGGGGTAGGGTCTGTTTTTGTTTGCCCTCATCAGTGTCTAGAGTAACTGGAAAACATTTTTTTTTAAATCTGAGAATTTTTAATAGAAAGTACTAGTTTAAAAATTAATTGCTTCATTGTGTGAAAACTTGACTGCTTTCTCTTTTTTTGTTGGTATGGAGCAAGATTGTGCCTCTTTATATTCAAAATGTTATTAATAATCTTGAGACTTTGCAGGCTTTGGTAAAGAAAACATTTCAGTAACTACTTCAGATATTTTGGGAGGGAAATTTTGTGCTTTAAATGAAAAGTAAATCTATTCTGATTACTAAGAAAGATGAAAATAATTTAACTTTTTTTCAGAAATGTCAAAGATCAGGCCGTTTGTCCTAGTTCTTGAAATTAATGTAAAACAGACTAATACCCCTGCATAAACTGTTCCCCTTGCAAGAGGGGAGAGGAGGCATATACATCAATAGGAAGCTGCATCTCTCTGTGTAGTGCTTATGCTCACATGGCTACTGTGGCAGCAGGTACTGCAGAAGACCTGGAAAGAAATAAAAGATTGGTGGGAATGTGAATCTGGAGCCTTGCTCAGGTGTAAAGCCCAGCTTGCAATCCAAGAAGCAAACTGAAGTGGCGTTTTGGCTTCCTTCCAATTGGTAGAGCATGGCTCCGCATTATCCTCTCGCTGGTATGCCACTTGGCTGTTTCAGCAGAGAGGCTGCAGAAACAGAATGCTTACCTGGCTCTCAGAAGTGGGATGGACTTTCCAGATCAGGCATGAGAAGATTTGTGTGCTGGGATTTGTGTCCAGAAGTAATGCTGTTCCAGTGTTGCTCACTTGAAATCTGAAGCGTCTTATGCTTCACATCAATTTCCTGTTCTTGTTAAAATTGCTTTTGCTTTAAAAATGAAGGGTCTTAAAGCTGAGGGGTTTGACAGAGTGTGCCGCAGAATGATTCTTTTCTCCTCTGTAAGTTTCCTGAATGAATGATTTTGAAGTAAAGTAGTATTTCCCTGCAGAGCCCGCCTCTGTTAAGTCTTTAGACTGTTACAGCAACAGTAAGAGTACTAGTGCAATATTGATAATTTGTGTGTGTTCCTCAGTTTGGACCTTTATCAGTCATTTCAGCCTTGGCAGGCTGGAAGAGATGAGAAAAGTGTGTATAAGTTTTGCTGCTGCTCCTTTTGCATGAGTTCCCAAGGTAGGGGGAGGATTTGGGTCTTCAGAGCACATCTATCTGGAACCTTTTAGCAGTGCTGAATTCACAGAATAATACCAGAAAATAGCATAATGATGTTTCATTTCAGTCATCTCTGCATAGGGTTGTACTGCTTTTGTTGGACAAGTGTGCTTCAGAGGTTTGCAAGCTTTCCTTGGTTGCAGGAGGTGAGGGGAAGGTGGATTTTTTATGGGTTCCTCCTGTGGGATGAGCCCAGCCAGGGTTTTGCTGCATGTCCATAATCAATTCCAAATGTATCTGTGCTGCTGGAGCTGCACTTAACTTTCTTCAAAACTGGGCTTCATGTCCTTGATTCTCTCCCTTACTTCTCTTCTAAAGGGAGGGAGATGGTCAGCTTGTTTGTGTGTTTCCTGAGCAGGTTTTGCTTGAAGGCAGAAGCGGAAGACTGAGCCAAATGAAAATGGGTCTTCAGAAACAAGGCTGATGAGGATGTCACCAGAGAACTCAGCTGGTTTAAATACAAAATGTTGCTGAATTCTGCAACAAAGTTTCTGCAACAATATCTGTGCTGGTGTTTACTGTTGCAGGTTTGTGCTTGGTGTTAGCAATTATCTGAACACCTTCCAGCTTAGCTGGGGACCAGGTACTTCAGATCTTGTGGAAGCATGGCGCTGAGTTTCAGGGAGCTTAGGAGGGCCAGTGGTGCATGAACTAGTTGACGTGTTTCAGCAAGCCTGTGTTCTTTCAGGCAGACACTGAACAGTTTGAGTCAGATTGGTCCTCTTAAGTGGTATTTAGCAAGCAGGTAAGTAGTTTGCAGGAAGTTGGAGAGTTAGCTCTCGTTTGTTACTCGTGGCCCAAAGTGGTTGATTCACCTCAGGCAGTGGGAGACCCACAGGTTCTCTGTACTGCTGGGAGGGGATGGATGGATGGATGGATGGATGGATGGATGGATGGGACTGTCGAGGAGAAAAGAATGTTCTTCAAGGAATCTGTATCTTAAGTTTGAAATAGATTTCTAGAATTGTTGTTGGGGGGAAACGGATGTTTCTTTTAAACTGGATTACATTGTTTCAAATTTAGTTTTTGACTATCTTGGCTTGGAAAAAAGTTTGGCTCAAAAATTACTCTGTGTGTGCAGAAGGATCTGTAGAAAGATGAATGGATAACAAGAAACTTGGTCTAGTTGTTTTATGTTGCACTCACTAAAAGAACTTTTAATTTGAGAGGGAATTTTTCACCATGGTTTGTACCTTTGTATTTCAAACATGCTCTTTTCCCGGATTCTCTGCTTTTTTAAATCTTGTACGTACAGTTTGAAGAAAACAGGATGTAACTGACTTAAGATTGCTTGAACTTAAATTTTAATACTCAAATTGCATAACTAAATGGGTTGGCTGCTGCAGGATGGTTATAGTTCAGAAAGAAACTATGATGCCTTGTTGGACTTCAGATGCCTCAGTTGCAGCAACGAGAATCTTTTTTTCCTTTTTCTCTTTTTTGGACTGATAAGCCAGGAGCCTTACTCCTGGCTCTGCACTTGTGTGCTTCATCTAGTGTACATATGCATTTGTAACAAAAGACTGCAAAGCAGCACTGGTTTGTTCCACAAAACAGAGGAAATTGGGAAGCTGAATTGGAAGATTCTCTTTCCTCTTTTTCCTTTTTTTTTTGGCCCCTTCTTCCCTCCTCTTTACAAGAAGTTACTTTAAATAGGGAGCTGTTTAGCAGGTTGCAACTAGAATTCTATAATAAGATCTCTGTTCGCTCTCCCTACTTTTTCACATGCAAAGTTGTGGCTGTAATTATATGACAGCTGCCCTCTTGGCTGACATGCAGCAGATTGAACTGGGGATCTCCAGAGCTAAAAGTGTGAGCTGCTACTCTCTGAGCTAAAGCTCTATAGCTGGAGGCTGTAATGATCTATATCCTTCATGACTGAGTGTAGAAGGGAGCTGCAAAAAGCACTTGCTGAGTTATGGTGCATACAGGGTACTTACTGTGTACATGGTTACTTCCCAGGTGTACTGGAAGCTTTTTTTGAGTGGTTTGTGATAATTGTACAAACTGTTGTCAGCTCATGGGTGCTTTAAAATGACGATCTATTTTGAAGCCTTTCTACCTTAAAAAGCTTTACTAGCCTGTTAGTCAGGCACAGACATTTGTTGCTGTATGTGTAAGTTGTGCTGAGCGTGAGGTGCCCTGATGTTACTGAAGTCCTTCAACTCTAATGCAAGGTAAGTAATTGTTACCAATATTGAATGCAGTATGAAAAATTCTGCACCACCAGTGGTGTTCAGACAAGATGCCTTTATGCTTTGCCATTACAATAGGTTTTTCACAGGCGGCACCATGGGACCTTTGTAAAAGCAAAGGAAGGAGAAACTGGAATTGCTGGAATCTCTCCTGTTTCCTCAGGACCAGGAAAATCCGAGCAGTGCCAAAGTTTGTTAGGCTGAGGAAAAATGAAGGGAAGCAGAACCATATGGAGTTTCATGAGTGGTGTCAGCCATGGGTAGCTTCTGCAACCACTGTTGTGGGAGAGGGCAAGTGTTTTACAAGTTGAGACATTAATTTTGAACTTTATGAGACATTAATTTTTGAACCCTTAACACCTCTTTTCCCCACATCCCCAAACAAACAAAACACCCCAAAAAACTAAAACTATAACGACAACAACAACAAAAAACCCCCAAAGAAAAACCCAAACCGAAGGGGAAATAGGCATCTGCTAGCTTTAAATATGGCAAAATAAGCATTCCTGTCCATCTGCACAGTTCCAAACCAAGCTGATCTTTTCTCATTCAAAAAACAGAAAAAATGAAACGTGTAAGGGATGCAATTAAATGTTAAATAAAGTATAAACTGAGACAGTCTTTCAGACCTCAAACACTTAAGTTAGTGCCAGTCCAGTGTGTCAGAAACTTACTTGATACTGTATATATTTTCAACAGGGACATTCTCTGCTGTAAATTAAGATAATCTCCATATATGTTAGGCCATATCCTATTACACAAGTCTGACCATACTCAATCATAGTTAAGTAAACACCCTCCGCCCTAGTTGCATCCTCCACTGCCTTTCTTTGCATGATTTTATGCACACAGAGTTAATATAAAGATGCCTGTAGCATGGCCTAAGAAATTCTTATTTCCACATCTCTCATTCCTGTCCTGTGCCACCATCATCCCATTGGTTTTGAGGGTGCAGCCATTGGCAGGACCATGCTGTAACATGCTGTGGGTTAGAAGCCCCATTCCTCCAAATATGTGAAATGACCCAGGCTACAGTGATCTAGTCCATGGTGCTGCCTTGCAAGCAGCAGTGTCTGCAGAGCTGGGGAGGAGATGTTTTGCAGAAGGGGCAGAGGAAAGTTTTGTGTTACTCCTGAAGCATCTTATGAGACTGTCCCTATCAGGTAATGTTACCAGTCTTAGGCCTTGATTCCCTACTGCCTGTCCCATCACTCCTTGCAGAGAAGTGCAAGTTGCAAGAGGGTTCTTCCACTTCTCATGGGAGCCTGTTCCACAGCCTAACAGACTCTTCTGTCAGGAAACATTTCTTGATTGTGCTTTAACCATGGGTGTCAGACTGCTGGTCCCTGGGATGACCTTAGCCTGCATAAAAACCAGTGCCTTCCTTGCAGGTGCTGCCTAGAGCCTGCTCCTCCTCGTCCTCTGGCATTTATTGTAGGCCTGTTTCAGCTGTGGGCAGCTGTACCTTGGCTCAGACTCCACCGTCCTTAGCGCTGCTGTTGGAGGCTGTTGCAGAAGTTGAGATCTGGGAGCCCACATCAAGGGTCTGACTTGTGATCTAAGACAGACTCGTCATACGAGTAGGTTTTCAAGAATCCAGGCTGCAGGCAAGTAAGGAGATACACACTGAAGCAGCATTCATGTGTGTCTCTACCTTGGATAGAGCCAAGTCCAAGGAATCTGTTACAGGACAGCTATCCCATGACCTAATTGTGTTGCTGTCAAATCCAAAAGTGTGGGTAAGACTCTAGTATATTTCGGCAATCAGTTTAAAGCAGGGCTTTCAATTTCTTTTACGTGACAGAGTTTGTGCTGAAGCGCAAACTATGTTGAAGCAGCAAGGAAGAGCAACCCAGCCAAGCTGTTCGTCTGTGAGGTGGTGGAAATACCAGCCATGAGGCTCGGCAATGAAGACTCTGTGTGCAGTGTATCCAATTTGGCAGGTGTGGGTGAGGAGTCTGCCTTGCTAGCTCCTCAAGGAGTGACTTTTCCAAGGCTGGTGGCAGTTAGGCCAGGCTGTGGTGGCTGGCTGTGAGCGATGGGCAGGTTTCCTGGGGAGAGCAGCATGCACCCACTGCGTCACAGCCCTGGGATGCACTATAGTATGGTGCCACTAGAAGATTTCCCTCCCCAGCACATGGCTGTTGTTTAGCACATGTGGACTTCATGAAAGCATTTGATACTTTTCAAGTCTCTTCTCTTTGTTGCCACTTGCTGAACCTCCTCACTTTCTTGTATTCCCTCTCCAAGATGGGATGAGTAGAGCATGTCTCAGTGCTGCAGAGGCAAATATATCTTTGACTTGCATCTTATCATTATGAAATTGACACTATTTTCTAGTCTGTTTCTAGTACAGTCAGTACTCTCCTATCTGCTTCTATAATTTTGGTAGATCTTGTTATGTGATGTCCTTTTAAAGAATGGATGTAATTACTGCAGAACCTGGGGGTGTATGAACTGCTTGGATAATGACCCATTAAACTGTTCACAACCGGAATGGTAGTGACACAGAGATCTGAAGTAGCTTTCTGTTTCTCCTGATCCCCTCCTCTCTGCCCAGCATGGACCCTCTATATCTTCATCCTGTCTCTGTGTCCTCCAGTTGATGTCCTAGCTCCCTTTTGCTCCTCACTGCTCTTCCAGTGAGTTACTTCTCTGGTGTCCCCACGCAGTTCCTATTCCTCATCAGTTGTGGTTTCCTATCCTCCTTGATCCTCAGAGGTCTTTGTCCACCGTTCGTTGGTGCTTTGCCATTGTTGGTTCTTCCGCAAGCTCTGCCTTTCCTAACTGTACTGCCCACTTCACAAGGGAGAGCTTTCTGCTTTTCTCCATTCCTGTGGGAGAAATAAAACTTCTGTCTCGTCTAGAGGTGCATAAAACATGGCCACACTGTCAGCAGATTTTTGGTTTGTTTGCATCCTCTTTGACTTAGCTCATCTCTTCACTGTTAACCATGTATGAAGTATCCCTCTTCCCTTTGTTTTCATGGGGTTTGCATGCAGTGCCTTGGTCCCCTGGGACTAAGTGTCATGCCTGTTGAATCCGAGGGTGTTGTTTTATGAGGGCTGTTTTCAGCAGTCCCTGCTGCTGCTCCTGAGCTGCTTGTTCAGCTGTGCCAGTGCAGCTGAACGTGCTGCTGCACATTGAACTGGATCAGGGAATTGATCTGGATTAAAGTAGCCAAGGTGGAGAGGAAAGCTGCTTAACCTAGTGATTTACTCAAAGAAATACTTGAAAAACTATAGTTTAAGAGCACTTTGACTTGATAGCCCTTTGACTAACAACCCCCTGGTATAGAAATCCCTTGTTTAAATGTAGAGTTGCTGCCTCCGCCCTTCAAACCCTCCTCCCGAGCTATTAAACACCAGCGGCCACCTGCTTCAGGCTTAGAGCAGCTGCTGCAGGTTAAGATGTGCTGTGCAGCCTCTCTGGGATGCATGGGATGTGATGCTATTTGGAAGGGGTGAGGACCCCCTGGAGTAAAAATGGACATGCGTCAAAGTGTGCAAAATCATCCTTTTGCGGAACATCACAGACTGAGACAAAGCATTGTGCTTTTTTATCATAATTGCTGGTCTGGTTTTACCCTGAACCTTATTAATGTTCCAGGGTGTTGCTGTGTCACTAAGTGTGGGAAATACAGCATACCTTGATGCTGGCTCGAAATCTTGAAAATGCTTCCCTCTGCTCTTCTCTGTGGGACACATTTAACCTGCCCCATCCCTCCTGAGCTGCTAGAGAGGAGTCCTGTATGGTGGCTCTGCTTCTGCTCTTCCCCTTGGCTTTCTCTCACCCTTCCCTGCCTGATCTGTTCATGTGCTCCCGAATTCATACTGTCCAGGGTTTAATTTTTGCTTAAGATCTTCGTTCCTTTAAGGACAGCAGGAACTGAAGGCAGTTCTCTGTGGTGGCTGTGGTGCGCGGCTGTGCTTGAGGTAATGAGACTTGATGAAAACCTCTTGTTACTGTGGCAAGATTTCTTCCTTCTCTGTGTTTAAGAAGAAGCGGGGGGTAGGGGGGGCGAGGGGGGCAGAGGAAAAGAAAAGGTGACAGACCCTGCTGGGTATGTTAATATATTTTTAATGGCTTCCATGTGGCTAGCTGAGGACTTATTTGTCCAGCCTGCGAGAAAAAGGGTAGCAGCATGTTATTCTTGTGCACCTTTGAGCTTAGCTGGGAGTGGAAATGGGAGAGAGGGAAGGTTGAGTGAAAATTTCACAGAAATTCTGTTGATAAAAATGAAATCTGCTAGAGATAGAGGGGATTGCCAGAGAGAGGAACATTGGATCCCAGATACCTCCTCCCCTCCCCCTCCCCAAATCTTCCTTTTTTTCTGGAATATTCCACTGTCTGCAATCATCAAGAGAGCTACTGTCTCAGACTATGGTATTTCTACCAGTGGTGAGGGGAGAGATTTTTCTGAAATAATTGCTGTATTTCTGGTGAGAAACAAAAGAGTTTATGCTATGGTGGCAAGCTGGGGAAGGGAGGGGGCTGGCGGGGATGCAGAGCGGCTGCTGGGCATTTTCCCCTTCCAGCCTTAATATGCTGGTTAAGCTGCAGGCAGGATGAGGCTGGTGGTCCGAGCCGGGGGCGATGAGGGGTTTTGCTGCTTTCCTGTTCCAAAGGCATGCAGAGCACTGCTGGGATTGAGGGGCAGCCAGGCTGGGGCAGCTGTGGGTTCTGGGGGTCAGGAGCCAGGTGCCTGGGGCAGTAGGTCAGAGCAGAGATGTGCTTGATGGGGCTGTGAGGAGAGCGAGAGCTGCGGGTGAAACATTAATGCTGCATAGCCTGGTGAGAGGGGGAGAGAGCAAACAGCGAGGAGCCCTGGCACTCAGTGTGTGCTGATTAGATGGAACTGCCAGGAGAGAATGGCAGTTCGTGACACGTTGGCAGATCGGCTGGAAGGGTTATGGTATGGTGAGGTACAGTGGACTGAGCCCACACCCAGCCGACTCCTGGTGCTGGAGGGTTGGGGAAGCAGTGACATGCCTCTTCTGTCCTTGTGTTCTCATTCTTACAAAATCCCAGTCAAGGGTGATGTAACTCTAGGGCAGGAAGGACGGAAAATCAGGTGGATGCCAAACTAGGGTTTTCCCTGCTGCCAACAACTTGTTGTTCCTCAAGAAACAGCTACTGTACCAGCTCTGTATTTCCCCTGTATTTAGTGACAAGCTCATCTCTCACTGTCCACTTACGGGAGATCTATCCACCCAGTGTTGAAACCACATGGCTTGTGGGGCCTCCTCCAAGTAAGAAAGCCAACGCATGTGGGGCATCTCTTGTCAAAGTCATAAAGGCGTGCTAGCATCTCTTGAGGCAGGTGCATGGCTGGGGTCACTGCTGGGAGGATGTCAGGAAGTCATTTTCTTGAGTCACTGCCCAGTCCTGGAGTAGCGTGTGTGAGTTGGCAACAGTCCTCGCCTGGCGTCTTGTTTCTAAATGGCTGGAAAATGTCCCACAGCAGATATGCCTCTTCTTGGTGGCAACTTCTCTGGGTGTTCTGAAGGCAGCATCCCTACAGGGTCAAAGCTGTATTTTGGGGGGGGCAAATTAAAAATTTGATGTCTATTTAATTTTGGAGCCAAGAAATAGTGCTAGACTGGCAACTCTTGGGATATCCTTTGTAGCCTGCCCCTGCCAATGTACCAGATTGCTGACTCCCAGCCAAACTGGCCCTTCTGATTTTTAAGTCTCACAAAAACAGTTTGTGGGAGATTTCTCTGAGGATACTGTAAGTTTCTTTGTGTTGCAGAAGACTGGAAGCACATATGGCGAGTTACTGCTATCTATCTGAAAGGACAGCAACTTGTTAGCCTGCACTGACCCGATTGCTTAGCTGATCTGACCATACCCTTATTTAGATTGAAATTAACTTTCAGCTGATTAAGTAAAAATAGGTTTAGTAGTGAAGCAGGCAAATCAGGGATACTTGTGCATTCTGTATAAGTCTGTCCATACAGGCATTTTATGTCCACTTAAAGTGCTTCAGCTTGCCTCTCCTATTAGCCCCTCTGCAGGCAAGCCCTAGTTTTTGATGAGTGTCCACTGCTTTCTTAACCCACTTTTCCAGTTGGGCTGAAGTTGCTGACAGCATCCTGACTTACCCAGGAGCATGAGTGAATGTGAATTGGCACAAAATAAAAACCAGGGACCCACCAGGCTCCCAGCCCTGTAAATTCTGGGTTGTTGAAGTCCTACTTTGCTTGAGTAGCCAAAAATAACAGTCAGCTAATACACTCACATATTATTATTTTTACTCAAGCCTCTTCCACTGATAGTATGCTTATTAAAAAAATGGAAGATTTTTGTTTCTCTCCGTGAGCATGCTTTCTAGTGTTAAGTCTAGATTAGTTTTACAGATGACCCAAAGGGAATGTTTGTTTTAAACTAGGCTTGTACCAGTTTATCTCCCTCATTCACCCCATCATAATGGATTTAAAAAGTAGTACTGTCATGAAGCCTGATGTCTCTAAGGCTGCAATAAAGAGTAATGTGTGCTGTGTTTTAATTTTTTGGAGGCCTTAAGAGAACTGCTGCTGAGGTATAATGGATGTTTCTGTGAACTCTAATACTTTAATTGTAGGTAAGAGAATTTTGCATGTCTGCAGCTTAAAACAACTCAATAAATACAAGTCTTGGTATAGACAGTAGCAAAATCAAGTGAAGACCATCCAGAACTTGTGGTGGGCTGAGTAAAATCCCATTCCCTTTTAACAACACAGCTTTTAGTTTCTCACTCTTCAGGAGATATAATTTTCTTGGCCCACTGATTCTCATAGTCTTTCAGTCTAGAAAAAACTTTCATTGCTGCATGGGCAAGATGGGGGAAGTAAAGGAAATGTCCAGAATTTTTGTTTTGACATTTTAATGTTGTATGTTTTAAAAAATAAAATTGCCAAACTACAGCAAAAACAAAATCACAAAGTCACACGCACATGTCTATTTTTAATTTTAAAGATTATTGTAAGGTTGTCTCTAGCAATCTCATGCCACAGGCCTCTAACTTGTAACATACCCTCTTGTAAGATGCATTTCCATAGTCCTGATTTTCTGTAGGCACAAGGCTGTACAACATGGTCTTCTTGCTTTCTAGTTGTTTACTGAGGACACTGGTTTCCATAAAATGA
The DNA here is from genome assembly GCA_013389985.1 of Dryoscopus gambensis. Lineage (NCBI taxonomy): Eukaryota > Metazoa > Chordata > Aves > Passeriformes > Malaconotidae > Dryoscopus > Dryoscopus gambensis. Next base: position 53,962 of record WEIT01015572.1, on the reverse strand, counting down.
GGCCATTGGGGAAGGTCTCAGAAGATCACAGAGTATCTTGCTGGTGTTGGCTGCATGTAAAAAGTGGGCATGTTATTTCATGAGAGGGAAGGAGGGGTGAAAGGAGTTTAATTCCCTTATGCAGGAAGGTGCACACACAAGGCTGGGGGAAGGCAGCTGACATAGGTGCCCGTCAGCCCAGTGAGGGTGTCCTTAGGAAGTGGCAGTGAGTTTTGTTCATTAATTCAATAACACTTCACCCCAAGCTCACCCCCTTGCCTTTCCTCTCGCTTCCTTAGCCCTTCCCCCTCCTTGGGAATCTGTGTCGGGGGAATTGGGAATTGCAGCCTGTGAACTGCACCCAGCAGCTCGTGGTGCCAGTTGTGGCTGCTGCTAAATCAGCCAGCTGAGCACCTGCTGTCTCCTGCTGAGGGAACTGAGCAGCCAGCTATTTGTTGTTAAAGTGACATTGTCAAAATAAAAATCCTGTTTTAAGGAGGTTCTTCCTTGCATTCCTGAATAATGCACTGGATTACTAAACTAAATGAAATTTAAGAAATCAGTTCGGTCTCCCATTTGTAGGCAGAGGGGATGGCCTTGAGCATCACACCCTGCAACCACAACTTCATATGCTGAGGTCGATAAATTGACTTCCTTGCAGCTTATGAGGTGGGGCTCTTTCAGATGAGACCTTATTAAAACATGGAGTCCTCTCTGGACGATGGCAATCCCATGACTGTTCCCTTAAGTACGGGGGAGAGTATTGTTGCAGTGTCCTTGACAAAATCTCTTTCTTCCCCAAAATACCTGCCAAGAGGGGCATGGACCAGTTGTTCACTGAGCTTTAGACATGACTGCAGCACGTTGCTGAGTGAACAGATTCTTCTGAGGGGCATCAAAGGCAAATAGCGGCCTCATGCTAGTGTAAGGGCTAAGGCTCTTCCCTGAACGGGTAGTTGTGTACTACACTTGATGACGTTGTTTTGTTGGTGAGATTCCTGTTTTTCATTAAAAAAAAAAAATCCCAGCTTTCTCAAGCCAGCTGTTGTATCATTTCATAACCTCAGACTGTTTCCTTCTCTGCTTCTGACCTATCAGTTCGTTTCTTTAGTGCTTCAGAGCTGCTTCCTTCTCTGTCTCCTCTTGAACTTCCTACCCCCATTCTTCATGTGCTTGGCCACATACCAGCATTGAAACGCCTGTGTGCTCCAGATGGGAGTTTAAAACTGCTGTGAGATATTTAACATGTGGAAAATAATACTGACTAGCCACAGACACGTGGGAAGGAGAAACGAGTGACCCAGCATCCCAGGCTGCAGTGTGAGCTAGAGCCTGCTCTTCTCTCCCCTGCCTCCTAGCCTCCTGAGAAAGTCAAAGGTTTCTGCTAGAGAGTCAGGTCTCTGCTCCTGCTTATCTTCCAGTGCTCTTTCTTGGCTCTTTTCATCCTTGCTCAGAGCATCTTGGGTGGCACATAGTAGAGAACGGGTCTTTGTTCCTGGTACGGGCTCTTTTGTCGGAGGGAAAGAGGAGCACTGTGGTTTGGGCACTGTCCCTGGCTTTGGATCCCCTGTTCAGATGCTCTGCTGTCTGCAAAATGGGGCTATTGCAGCCCACAGGGCTGGGGGATGTGCCTGTTACAGACTGCAAAGCACTCGACAGCGGGAGAAGGGAAGACTGTGGATCGACAGCTGCAGAGCTGCCCCTGCCCTGCGGTAGCAAAGTGGAATTGGCACCTTGGGCTTCGCTGGGAAACAAGAGGGCGAGAGCTAATAAAAGATCAGTTTCTAATCTTCTGTTTTGGGGGAAGCGCTGAGCAGCAGCAGAAGCGCTGGAGCTGCTGATCTACAGATTGCTGTGGCTTGGCTTAGTCTTGTTTCACATTATAATGATTTTCTATGAGCTTGTGTGTGTGTGTGTTTGTGTTAATGAAGGCTTTGGTTCAGTACAAGCTGTTACCACTGGACCACAATTTCTTGGTTTTTTTCACAAGTAAGTGAATTTTCCCAGTGTCCTACCTCTCTGTATGCACACACATGCACATGTGTGTGCATTTGGGTATTGTTCAGGATGGAAAGTGCAGTGGAAATGTAAAATACTATAATTATGTGCAGTGTTCATTTCTATTTTTGCTCTGCAGTCAGCTTGGCAAGGGGAACTCTGTGTCTGGGCAGTCTCATCTGATCTGATCTATTTGTCTGTGCTTTTTTGCATTGTGGTTTACAGCCCTGCAATTGAAACCTTCAGGATTACTTAAAGATGGAACAAGAGTGTGCTTCCACTGAGCTTTGTAAAGGCCATTTCTTCTAGTGCAAAATAATGGGCCTAAATGAGTTGACAGTGCTCCTTTTAAATCCACCACTTGGTTCCTGAGGGGGCGGGGGCGAGGAGGTAATGTATAGGTCTTACAGGAATAAAGCCGGTGTTTTGTGCTCCCCTGCGGCTCTGCAGCAGTAGCTCACTGACTGACCCTATTAGCAGAGCTGTGCTGTCAGCGCGGGCCAGTCCGCTGCATGCGCGGGGAGCTGAGCTGAACAAATAGCACCAAGTTAGGGGTTCCGACGAGGCCACGGCAGGGACTGCCGCATGGGGAAAGAAAGGGATGCTCCCTTATAGCTCAGTGGTAAAAAATACCCAAGTCTCTCCTTCTCTCCGGTTCGTTGGAAGGTGCAGCTGTGGCAGTGACGGGTCTGAGGAGTTCCAGTACAGGCAATGCCTTGCAGTGCTGTAGAAAAGCAGGTGGGGGTATCAGAGGGGTGCATTTCTCTCTGAGCCACAGCTGAGCCCATGCACCAGCATTACTCTTGAAGAAGCTGCAAGGAGTACTGGAGACTCTTATGGATGAGAGGTAGAGCCGAGGCCTTGATCAATCGATTGTTAAAGATCCCACTGCACTTCTCATGAGATGAGGGGACAGTAACCTCAGTGTCCTGGCCAAATTCCAGTTCATTACTTTCTGCCTGTCTAAAATTTCCCCTTTCCCTCCCTCTGCCGTTTATCCTGGAGAAGTTATCATTTGCTTCCTCTCCTAATGACTCATGGGTAATGCTGCTGGCACACAACTGATGTTTTATTTCATCCTGGTGATGAGGGAGTGATCCCTGTGGTTTGGGGTCTTTGGGCTGGAAGAGGTGCTATGGAAACATAAAGGTGTTTGGAGTGTACACATATATACAAAAGCACTGTTGGCTACTGTTCCCTTCAGCTGCCGTTTCGGAACAGGTAAACAGGTTTTCCAGTTGCATCTTCCAGCTGAATCCAAATCACAAATGTGTGCGTGTGTCTTCAGTGTGTGTGCGCGCGCGCCTGTCTCTTCCCCCCCTCCCCTTTCGTCTTGGAACAAGAAGAATGTGTCAAGCCCTCTGGCTGCAATCCAGGACTCTCCGTGGAACTATAAATCGACCCGTCAGGGAGGGGGAAAGAGATTAACGTTGGCCGTCTTCATTAGTGAGTCCCCAGAGGAAACCAGGTCTGCCATGAGCCGTGAATGAGACCAGCTGAGAGAGGAGGGGGAGAGCTTGCGGTTTTTATCACTGCCTCCAGAGACCCTGGAGGAGTGGAGGAAAAGAGAGTGATAGGGATGGGAGGATGTAAAATGAAGGAAGCTGGAGCTTTCCAGCACATCGCTCGCTCCCTCATTGGTGGGCAGGTAGCTGTTTGCTGCTCCTCCGCGCCAATCCCTGACCCGTGAGCCCATGTGTGTGGCTGGAGTACTTGGCATGCTAATTGGGAGCAGAGAGGAGTGAGCCCAGTGGCAGTGCAATGCCCTGCCATGCTAAACAAGTGCCAGTAATTGCATTCAAGGTACTTTCATTATGTCAGATTTTTCACAGAACCAGAAAAGTGCATTTATCACGAGCAGCATAATTCTTCCTGGGCATTGCTTGGAGGGTGTGTGTGCTTAATTCCCTGCCCCCTCTGCCTCACAGAAAGATGAAAGTAATTTTTGCCTTTTTTTTCATTCTCACTTGCACACAGATTTTTACAAATAGCTTCTTTGAGCTTCAAACAACAATCTCATCCTTCCTCGTCCTGTTTATTGTATATGTTTACACCGCAGGCTCATGCAAACACATGCATGCACTAACGCACACGTGTGCTAATTGTTGTTTTTCCAGGCTGACGGAGGATATGGAGGCTACAACTGCAGCTGGTAATGTTTCAGGATCCCTTGTAAAGTCCCTGGGAGCCTGGATTCTGGTGATGCTCCTACCAGTAAAATCTGGTTTAAGCTGGTAGTTGTCTTCTCCCCCCCCGCTTCTTGCAGTGAGTGACGCAGGCTCGACAGCTCCAGATAGTGATGCTCTTTATTCACTGAGCAGGCATCACACATCGTGGCAACACCAGCTATGCATGCACACTGTTCTGCCAGGGTACCTAGCAGTGACCTGAGGGGACCAGGGAGAGGGAGGCCTCTTGTCTATGCCCATGTGGTCTGTGTCACCTCTGCAGCATGACAGAAGAACCAATTAGTGTCAGTTGTGGTGGCAGTTCTTACTGGTGGGGACAGAGACCTGGCTAAGATGTGAACTGAGACATCATACATCTTCTCGCTCTGCCTCCCTGTGGGTCTCTGGGGTGGGGAAGCAAGGGAGCTCCTGGGAAACACAGCCAGTGCCTGCAGCCACTCTGGTTTCTGGCGGTGGGAGTGACCTTTGCAGGTGATTGGAGTTACCAATCTGAATGGCAAAAATCTCTGCTAAAACTTATTGTTCTCTTCTCCCTGCCCTCTCACTGCTGTATGTTTGTTCTGTTGCTGTTTTTGCCTTAGACATCTGACCCCCCTCAATACCAGCACAGCTTCCTGTGTTTGCTTTACCTTGATATCCACAGTCCTTTGTAAAATATGATGCAAGGCTTAGCTTTTGCTTTTACACTTGCCACCAGAGCTTAGACACCTTTGGTGTGGAATTTGTTAGCTTCTTGAAATTGCTTTTTAACTAGCCCTTGCAACACAACTGTGACTTGTGCTTCTAGGCAGTTAGTAAAGTTAAGTGATGCTCCTTGGTAATAAGTAAAAGTAATACCATGTTTCTGATATTGACAGATTTTTTACAAAATACTTTCTTAGGACCAACTCATAGCCTGTAGTCCCTAGCTTCAGGTGTTCACAGGCAGAACTGGACGAACAAATAATGGTTCAAATAGAAATGTGGGCAGGAAGGAGAACAGAAAGCTGGAGCAGAGGAGCTGCTATTTGCATGAAGGGAGAGCGCTCCTGGCGCTAAGAAGTGGTATTTCAGGTGAGTCAGCCCCAGACTTTGTCTAAAAGCCAGGAATCCTGCTGCTTCCTCGTTCCCTTTTACAGCTCTCACTGTTCCCAGCTGAGGAGCATGCACTGATGTTTTGCTGTACCTTGGAAGGAGAAGAAATAAATGATGATGAGTAGAAGGGTAACTGCACTATGGTGTGTCGTAACACACCACCAGCCACGGTGCCGCTAATGAACAAGCTGATGGATGAGTTATTTACACCATGGTCTGGAGGGAAGAAGCCACCTTTGCTGACACCCACCTCTGAGCAGTGTAAGGGCTCTGCATCAAGAATAGTATGTCACCTGCAGGAGCGAAATCCCGCTTTCCCTTGTGCAGCTGGATGCCCTTTGGAAAGCTCCAGTTCAAGCCTGATCCTCCTTAGCTTGTGGTGTGGCCTGAGGTGGTTCAGTCTGTGAGGCAACCTGCTGCCAGCTGAGGTGGAGGTCTCTGCTCCTGTGGGACCTCTGTCCTGGTGGAAGAGTGGAGGAGGCACAAGGGAAATGCAGCCTGCTGTGGGGGGAAAAGTGCTGCAGTAGATTAAAGCAGCTGCTGAGGGACTCCTCCAGTGAAGCTTGAAATCAGATTGTTTGACAGACATCGTGTTAGAAGCACCTGGCTGGTTCTGTTTGCCCCACAGCTCCCTACCTCAGAGAGAAAACAAGGATTTTCACTGCTCCAGAATTGCTTTACTCTTCCCTCTTCCCTTCCTTTGCTATGCCCCAGAGGGTAGATTGCCTGCCTGCAGTGAGCCACGGGTGTCTGCTGGAGGTGGAGGGTGGTAGAAGGCTTTGGGAACCCCTCACACCAATGGCATCGCCTTGTCTGAGAGGCAGAGAGCTTATGGAGATGGGTTGGTTTAGTGTGATTTTATTTTTTTTCCCAGCTCTGATTTTTGTTCTGCTTCATTTGCATATTGTGGGGTTTTTTTTTCCAAGCCTCTGCATCTCCTTTTTGCCTTTTTTTTTTTTAAATTATCTTCTCTCTGCTAAAGATTGCTCCCTAACTCTCAAATGTCCCTCCCCCGCCTCACTCCCCCCCCATCCCCCCCTGCATTTTTCTTTCATCCTTTGTTCTTGATTGCTTGTGCCCGGGAGCAAAGAAAGGAAAAGGAAAGGATACCATCTTTCTGTGAAATACAGGAGAGAGAAATAGGCAGGCAAGCAAAGTTGTCAGCCTGGCAGAGTGCGACTGAATCCATCTCAGGAACATGCTGCACACCTTGAACATGGGATTCACCTTCTCCATTATGCTTGCCGTGCCACGCCATGTGGCTCTGGTCCTGCCAGCCCTGGATGGGACTCCCCTACAGAAATGTTGCTTTTGGCATCTGCTGCCCTAGAGGGCAAAACCCCACCTGCTGTGTCTGTGTCGATTGCTAGCAGAGTCCCATGCACCCCTGCTCCCCTCCTGGTCCTGGCCCTGCTGTGAATCCGCCGTGTCTTTCTCGCACAGGAGTGTAGGGGTAATCATCTGAAATGTGTGTGCACGCTGGCTGATGCATCACATCTCTCTCCTTCCATCTCCTCTCCCCCTGCATCAGCAGCACTGCCATAATCTCTCAAAATCAACAGGCCATTACAGTCTGATGTAACTCAATGAGTACTCTGAGACAGAAATCCTGCAGTGTACTTAAAAACCCTAATGCAGAAACACAGCACTGTCTTGCATCCTCCTTCCACCTCGTTTCCTGGTTTCTAATGTACAATGAGCATTGTTTCTGTCTCTGCACATGGGTTTTTTTAGCAGATCTAGGCTTCAACCAGCTTTTTATTCCCTTTCAGCTCCCAGAATCTCAAATACAGAATCTGATCTTCCTCCCCCCCACCACCCCAAACTTCTCAATTTTTCATTAGCTTTTAGGAGCAATGGCTTCCAGCTTGTGCCTTGGGAGAGTGGAGGTCACAGAGACCTCACAGATGCCCTCTGTTTCACCTGCCTTTGCCTGTCTCTACTCAGCAGTAGAACGTGCACGTTTGTTGATCAGGCGCATGGGTGGGCCATTCAGGTGAAGATGGGCCATGCTGGGTTTTGCACAGCAGAAGTGTCTTTCCCTAGAAGAGCTTTATGTTAAATGTAGCCTTACATTTCATTCGTCCTTCTTAGTCCCCTCCCCTGAATTTTTGTTTTAAGCCACGTTTCTGCCCCAGAGTACTCTTGATCTTTAATCCTTATTGGGGATTCTCATAGGACTCTTACACATCTGAGACCTAGGTTGCAGGCTGATGCAGTGGGGTAGCACAAACTTCAATGTCAAGTACCATAGAACTGGATTTCTCATTATTATTTTGGTTACATAAGATAAACATGAATGATGGATGAAATTGAGTAAGATGTTGGCTGGATAGACCATGTTTACTGTCAGTGGTTCTTCCAAGCCTCTTACCATGGCATCTTGCTGGGCCATCATTGTGTGGGGTACCACGGTTCGTGTGTTGCTGCGTTGTTTGCTTCATGCCCATGGTAAAGTGCGAGAGACGCTGCCCCACTGACCCATTCGGTCTGATGCCCTGTCTTGGGCACTGGAGCTGGCTGTGATGCCAGAGGTGACAGCAAGTGTCCTCGGAAAGTGAAGAACTGCTCCACCGTGGGTAATTTGGAGCAATGACCCTAAGAGAGAAGCTGCTTCTTTATATTTCTGTCAGCTGGCTTTCATACACTTCGAAATGTGAGGGTCTGCATGAATTTATAACTGATTTTGTGTCTGATACCACTGTGGATATTTTCGTTATCTTTGTAAAAATCTAACTGAATTAAGATACTGGCCAGTCTTCTGGACTGCTAAAGGAACTCCATGTGCTTCTATCCTGTGGCTGCAGAGACTGCAATTTGGCAAGACCTCCTCCTGGGTGGTGCCTGCATCTAAGAAATTTCACTTGTCCTCCATGTCCAAGTATCCAGGGAGCCTCCTGCCAGCACTGCAGGCGCTGGAGACAAAAATGCGGGATCCCTCTGTTCATACTTACCCCATACATCCAGCTAATGTGTTTTATAGCTCATCATCCACTGGTTCCAGTCAAAGCATAGCAGCTGCTCGAGCAGCTTGAGCTTCCCTTTTCCTTTGCTTTTTCTTCGCGCCCTACCTCGCGCTCCTTTGGAGACAGCAGCTTATTTTCTGGCTTGCTATAAAATCTGTTCTCTGGTACAAAAAGCTCCTGTACAGCTGTGTGACTCTGGAAGGCACTTTCTGACAATTTTGTCATTTCTCTCTCATGCGTCTCATTTAATCTGAAAACACTCCCTCTTCCCTCTCTTGCTCCTCTTGGTGTTTCTCCTCTCCTTGCATTGTAGATATGAGCAGTTGAGCCAGTCGGGAATATTGATTAAATGTGGGGTTTTTTCTCTTTTGCAAACTGTTAGTTTACACACTAAGTAAGTGTCTGTCTAAGACACAGCATTTCATACAAGTTTCACAGGGAAAGGAATGTGGTGTTGTCCGGCTGCCCAGAATATCCCCTAGCCTGCCAGCACAAAGGCTGTCCTCCAAGCTGGAGCAAAGCCTTTGCTCCTGATGGGATAGGGTGGTGGGCAGAGAGGGTTTTTGGTGGCTGTCTTTTATGAAATGCATCCTCCTTCCCAGTCACACCTGAAGACAGCAAGTGGGGAAATGGCTTTGGAAACTGACTTTGTCCCCAGCAGCCAGGATCCTGCTGTGCCTTCATGCCATTCTGTGAGGATTGGGAGGAGAAGCTTGTTTCAGTTTGTGTTTTGTTTCCTTAAAGCTTTGAAAAGGTGTGTCACCTGCTGCAGTGCAATTAAGGCATTCTTACGTCTGTTTGACTTTGGGAGCTGGTTTACTGTAAGTTGCTCCTGGAAAATGCCTTCAAAAGATTTTGGAAGGTGAAAGGGCAGGATTAGGTGTCAAGTTATGAACCAGGTACTTGCTGATATGATGCACTAAATAATTGTTTCTCAAGCTGCAGGTTTGTATTAAGTGGTCCTGGCAGTGCTGTGGCTGCAGTATCATTTAGAACGCATGCCATTCAGGGAAAGGGGAGAAGATAAGCCATCCCACTGGAGGGAAGGTGCTGGATGAGGACTTGACTTGCTGCTCTTCAAACCCAAGCCTGCCTCTGCTGATGACGTTGTTTAGCTTCTCTGTGCCTTCAGAAGAGGACGTGCTGGAGGGCTTCCCTTTGTAAGCTCTGGCTGTGGGCGTCTGATGAGGAAGGCAGGAATTAGGCTTGAACCCCTTCCGACTGAGCTGGGAGAAGGGAAGCAGATGGAAGAACCTGAATGAAAGCAGACTTGCACTTACTCTGTGCTGTTCACCATTTGGAGTTGAAATCTATGGCTCAGAGATGGGGTGATATTGGCGTTTGGGTTGCAGGTGTCAGGTTGTTCCTAAGGGCACAGCTTTGTGATAGGCTGAAGTAGATAGAGATCAGCACAGTTCCCAAATGGAATGGACCCAGTTGTCTCCCACATTCCTTGTTACTGCTGCAAGTATGCTGTGGTAAACTAGCCAAGTAAAGACAACGTTTTTTAGCCAGCTCTAGTCAGGGAAATGTGCTGAGGGAAGAGGCAGGAGGGGCTTCTTTGCCCCCTAAGTAGAAGTAAAGACTTGGATTGTCTTGACATGTTATCTGACAATTTGTTTTCAGCTCATTTAGGTAACTTGTCTGCTTCCTCCCATTGCCCTCTCCTGTTATCCCCATTTAATAGTATTTCCCAGCTTTATGAGGGTGTGATAAGGATATCGCAGGCTGAGAAGTGATCTGATGAAACGCGTGTGTGCGTATACACGTGCGAGAGGAGAGAGACCTAGGAATAATTTCTGCTGTCAAAACCTCTGCGGGGCAAGAAATGGCATTGGCAAGGGCTGCCGACAGGAGGGAACGGGATGCCTTGGCACGGCCAGGTCCGTGCAGAGCCTTCCAACCCTGCCGGCCCGTTGCGTTGTGCTGACTGTGCGTGACTCAGCCGAGCACTCGCCTCGGTGGCATTTCGCAGTTTGCCTGTAACACAATAGCACTGGAGCGCTGCCGCCCATCAATTCTGAAACTAAAGGGGGTGGCAGCAATGGGCAGAAACCTATTGATTGCGCTGTAAATCAGAAGGCTAAAGGAAAAAGCCCGATTCCCAGGAAAATTGCAGGTCTCTTACCTGCTGCAGGCAGAAGTCTTTCTGCCACCTCTTCTGTGCATGTGCAGTATTAGTACTTAACTCTCTTGTGTACATGGACCACTGGTAGTCTGGAGTATAAGATCAGTGCTAGTTCTTTCCATGTTTTATGCAGGCAAATGATGGGATTTCAGCAGGGCTGGATTAGGTCAGATAATGGTGCTGGAAGGTTCAGCCTTGCTTATAAAGGAATCCCAAAGAGAGAAACGGCACAAGTGGACTATTGGAACTCATGTGAGCTGGTGTAGAGAAGGCAGGACTTCATGCCTCTGCTGTTTGGATTGATGCCTGTTTGTGCCGCAGAAAACAAGGATCTGTGACACAGGATTGCCCCTCTTTGCAAGCAGTGGGTCCTGCCCCAGAGACACCTGCCTTTGGGAATGGCAAACTGGAGAATTTAACTGGTGTCAGTCTGTGAAAAGGAACAACTCCAGGAAGAGCAAAAGTGTTGGTCAGAGGTGGGATGTGACTGGGTTAATGTGGGACAGAGACAAATGTCAATGCCAGGGCTGAAGAATGCAGTGGAGTTAGAGATTTGGGGGAGATGATCAATTGCTGGGCAGAAGATGGACAGATGGAAAGAGAATTTGGAAGAGGTCCCAAAATTGTCCTATTTAGTACATTTGGGAGAGTCATCTTTCTACTCATCAGGCATATGTTTTCGGAATGGGCCAGGGGAGTTTTCAACAGAATCAGAATCCCAATCTCAGCTTTCTTTTCTTTAAAAAAAACCCCCCAAAACAACAACAACAACAACAACAAAAACCCCCAGAAAACCTGGGGGGAAAAAAGAAAAGAAACAAAAAAAACCCCCTCACCCCCCAAAAAAATTCCTCAAATCAGACTCATTATTTTGGGGTCATTTTTATATGCATTGAGAAACTTTTTAGAAGGAAATAAAACTCTGTTAACTGTTAATATCTCGTAGTTTTTCTAACCAAGTATAAACAGGAGTTTCACATAGATTCAGGACAGATGTAGAGGCAACTTGGGAAAAGTGGAATGACAGGAAATTATGTTGGTCACAACTGAAATGTTCAGCACAACCGAAGCACTTGAGCTAGTGAACCTTTTTTACAGCACATGTTGCCCCTGTGCCACAGACTGTTAATTTTCTCTTACCCGGAGCAGATGGAGAAAACCCCTGGGGATGGGATTTTTCTCTTGTGACTGGAGAAAAGCCTGCATGTGCTCTGGAGAGAGAAGAGTCACACCTCTTGCTTTCCTATGTCTGGGTTAGCAGGAAAACTCCATGAGGATCATGGCTGTACTGGATCCATGTTTGCTTAAGGTGCCGAGGGATACTGAGGTCAGACGAGCTTCCCCTGCTGCAGTGGGGAGCTGCTATAATAACTGCTCTTTCTGCTGTTATGGGCCACACAAGGATGAGATATTTACTAGGCTAATGAGCAAATTATAATTCAAAGCTTTAGGATGAACAGAAAAAGAAATGTATGTTAGCTCCCAACTGGTAATGGTTGTAGGATCAGAGTTGCAGAATTCTTGAATTTCTAAGTTTTCCCAAGTGACCAGTGCTTGGATGAGATGCAGCTATATATGAGTATATGGTTATATTCTTAAACGTAGAAATGTATGTATGCATCGTGGTCGTAATAAAGAAAATCAGGAAAAAAGCAACCTTACCTCATTTCCTGCCTTTTTCTATGTCAATTCCCATTCCTAAAGCACAGAGAAGGGGTATTTTTTTGGTTGTTTTTTTTGTTTGTTTCCTAGGGAGATATTTTTCTTCCCCCCACTAAAAGAAAACGCAGAAAGCTTTGGTCATGCATTTAAATGCAGCTGGGTTTGGTTTGTGGTGTAGAGGTCTACGTGTGCATTAGGACGTGACCTGCCTAGTGTACCTGTTTTGTATCACCTCTGTACACAGAGAGGGGGTTTTGTGTAAATTGTATCAACCTGCTATCCAAAGGCAGTTTTGGATTACAGTTTATCTGGGCTGGATTCAAATCCTCAAGGAGAAGTACTCTTTAATCATTCAAGCTGGATGCTGCCCGAGTTTTGGAATCTTGCAAATATGTTGGCATTTATGTAATAAACACAAACTTTAGGAGTGTTTCTTTTCCTTGAGGAACTCTTGACTTCATAAGCTTTTATTGTGAGCTGGTTGTTAGGGCTGAGAATTTGCCACTGACTCCTTCTCCCCACCCCAAAACAAACAAATAAATAGAACCATATGTAGTTGACTTAATCCTCCAAACAGGCTCTTCGGCTACTTCCCTATGAAATCAGCAGCTTTTTTTTTTTTCCTTCAGGTTTTGAGATATGCCAGAGCACTGAGGCTGTGGGGAGAAGGAAGATGTTAGCCCTAGTGGTGACTCTTAAGTCAGCTGTCAGCTCAATCCGAAGTATCAGTCATTTTCCCGTGGCTAAAGTCACTGCAGCATGTTTTTCTTGTCTCATTCCCTGTGTGAAATGAGTTGCTGTAGCAAAAGAGTTTTTAAGACATTCTTTGTTGTTTGGGTTGAGGTTTTTTGGTTTCGTTTTTTGTTTGCTTTTATTTTTTTCCAAAATAGAAACATTTAATCATCTTTTTAATCATAGTTTCAATGTACAGCCAAACAACTTTTTTTTTTCAGTGGCTGTTTCTGGTTTAGACTTGACAAATCTGTTGCAAACTGGTCAGTGCTGTGATCCAATTCAGACTATGAGGTGGCCCAGGTACAGCTCAGCCTGATTCTGCGTTTTATTCCATATAATACTACTGACTTGCCGTGTGGCCTTTGCTCAGTCACTTGTAAATTTATCTTTTATTTCCATTATCTTTGAAATCATGGTAGCTCCTCGTTCTTTAATGTAGTTGATCTTGGTAGAAGAATCTTAATATTAGAGAAGAGGGGACATACTTGGTGACCTAGCAGAATTAGGATGAAGAGCATGAAGAGGCAGTAAGGGAACCGTGACAGAAAAAAAGGGAAGTTTAGACTGAGAGGCGCTGGCGGGAGGCTGGTGTTGAACTGCAGGAATGGGAAGAATTATTCAAAAAGTGAGAGGAAAGGAGATGCTGCAGATCAAAGAAGGAAAGGAAGTGGAGCGCAAATGAAAGCAGTGATTTGGAGAAAGATGGATTAAATCAAGGAGTTGGAGGAAAGCAAAGGGATGGAATAAGGAAAAGGGTTTGTTCAGTTCACTTAGCTTTGTAGATTATCTGATTTTTACTTTTGAGACATTACCGTTATGTTTCTAAACCTGGGGCAAAATGAGGCTTGCTTTTTTTTTAAGCATCTGAACACTCCAGATTATCACACTAAATAGTTTGGAGTAGGAAGACCTCTAAAGTTTGCTCTTTGAGATCCTAATGGTGTCTGATAGCACCCTCCTTTCCCTAGAAAATAGTCCCTCAAATTGTTCTATTAATGGCTTGACACAGTCCCCTGCCAATTTGTCCTGGTGGCTTTCAAATTATTGTCCTGTGTTGTAGAGGACAGCTTCTAACATGTAAAGCATTTAAAACATCAACAAAAAGTAGCTACAGAAAGTTTGTTGTCTGTGGATTTTTTTGTCTTCCTTTATTGTTTAGAGAGTAATGTGCTTGATTTAAAACTGCCCAATAATGCCTTTGGTTTTGTTTGGTTGGTTCTAGGCGGTGGTTGTCCCCTCTTCTTTGCTGCCAAGTCTGAGTGTGAGGAAGGACTGGTGAAGAGAAGGGATACAGCAGGGTTGGTTTGTGATGACTCGTTTTGGGAAATAACAGCGGGATGGCCCATGCAGGGTTGAAACAGAGGGGCTGGGGAGTGCTGCTGTTCCTATTGTTCTGCCAGACTGCATGATTCAGCCACAAAACAGCTGGTTCTCAAAATTAATGTTTAAAACTTCCCATTTTGAAAAATACTGGTTTAAAATATAATGAAGCACAATAAGAAACATTAAGACTGATACTTTGAAACTACCTGAAGGCAGATGAATCACTTGAAAATTCTCTCAGTAAAAATATTTCTATTTTCTCTCAACCAAACAATATGTTAAAGCGTAACCTTGGGTCTCGAATAAGCTTCTGCAGTGACTAATTAGGCAGCGGAAAAGCAGAGAAATCACCTCACCTCTGACCGCAGCACTAGTTAAGAAAGTTGTGGAAAATACAGGCAACCACTGCAATCCTGAATTGTAACAAGGGGTGGGGATGGAGCAGCTGCCTTCCCCAGGGCTGTGGTTGGTGTTGTATTGACTAGCAGCACCCATAACCACTCCTGCTAAGATTTATGAGGAGGCGAGACTTGTTCCTTAATGCACAATGGTCACCTGTAGGAGCCAGGGGAGACTTGCTGGGTATCCTGGTGCTGCCCATCACCACTGGCACAGAAGGAGGAAGGTGCCCTGCCCTGTCAGTGGTTTCAGAGGACACAGGGAAGTGTGGTGTCCTGGGCAGGATAGACCAAAGGCGCTGCCAGATGTGGCAGCTCCTGTGTTAAGCTTTTATCTCCTACTTCACTGTTGTCTCATCTCCTTCAGATGGTGACAGGACTGTGAAATCTTCCAGGAGCCACAACGTTTCCCTTGAAAGTTGGGATGGCAGGGGAAGAAGTGGAGAAAAAGGTTGTGTTTTTTTTCAAATCTTGTTTAGGCTTTTGTTTGCCTGGGTTTTTTCCCCCCTGGAGAATGCACAGATCACTATTTCAGGCTGGTTTTTGCCTTTCAGAAATTCCTATGAAACAATCAGACGATTTGAGCGTGTGTGAGATGCTTCTGTATTTTGAGTCCTAATCACTTAGGTGAAAAAGAATAAGTAAATTATATATTGAACTGCTAACTGGTGCTGAGGCCTGGTGGTTTCCATGGCAACAGGGCTGGAAATAGCTGCCTGTGACGTCACCAGCACTGCACAGGTAGATCCGAATCCTGTCATCTCTGTTTCCCCCTGAAGAAGTGAGTGCGGCAGGCACAAACACCTTGACATTGCAATTAACATATGCAAATATCACAGCCACCCCGGGGGTACCTGTCCATCACCAGGGTACATCGAGTTCACTGTGGGCACAGCAGAAGTGTCTGGGCCCTCTTGCAGGTGCTGAGGGGGGCCAGATCCCCCCACCCCACACCTCTCTGCATTGGCCACACTGGGGTGCAGAGCCGCAGTGTGAGACTTTTCCGTCCCATCTCCAGGCTGGGGGGCTCAGGTCTTCTCCTCCTGTGGCTGGTGATGCCCCAGTTGCCCAAGCTGCTCCTCTAATTCATCTTACAGCTGCAGTATTGCATGTGAGAGGGGAGAGATTTCTAAACAGCTCGGACACCATTTCTTCTTTCTGGAGATGGATAGAAGACCCGGTACGTTTAGGTTTGGTTTTGGTTTGGGGTTTTTTGTTTGGTTTGGGGTTTTTTGGTAATTTGGTTGATGTAGGTTTTGGTTTTTCTGTTTTCTGGAGGATTTGGGTTTATTTTCCCTTTCTCTTTTATCTTTGAGATGCCAGGAATGTAAACTCTGATCTTTTCTGGCATTGCTGAAGGACAAGTGGGAGGTATAAATGAATCTATGAATGTGAATGTTTAAAACGTTAATTGAAGGGGTGAATGTGGTGAATCTTTAACAAAGGCCTTTTCTACTTAAAATATTAATTACTTGTTGAAGTAAATACATCTTAAGCAAAACAAACAACCAGTCTGATTCAGCAGGGTTATTTGATTTTCCTGGCAGAGTCGAGAATGGAGGTTCTGCCTGAAGCCTCTTGCACTGCACTGTAGATACAGGAGTGTCACAGTCCTGTGTGACAGGGACTGACCCACACTGGAGCCTGGTTAGACACAGGCAAGGTGGATGTGAAGCGAAGTCCCAGTTTAGCTGTGGAATTGAGTATCCTTTAGCCAGCAACAACAAAACCTCCCCCACTCCACTGATCTGATTACCTAGCTCCACACATGATCAAAATCCAGTAGATGGGATACTTCCTTCCATGCGTTTTGTGGTGCTTGCGTTCAATTTAGTTTTAGCTGTCCCGAGTGATTGCATTTCCGGTGTTTTCCTGAGAAGACAAGACCATATGTATCTCGTTAAGGTGATCTGTCTTCTTTACCCCATGCAGCAACGGTCAGGTTGTGTTGAATAGTCAGGTAGCATTGAATGATCCCCTTTTTAGTTTGTGCCTCTCAGAGGTTTGTAGACAGTTCGGTTCCTGGCTCATTGGCCACTGCTTAGTGAGATCTCCTATTTAGTCTTTGTGTTTGTAAATTATTTCTGGTTCTTGATAATGCACTTGTTGCTCTTCTGCAACCTTCTATTTTGTCAGGAGCTTTTTTGGAACAGGTTTAGCCCAGAATTAAATACTAGCTTTCTGGTATGGTTGCAACCAAAATAATTTGAGGCTTGTCAGCCCTAGAGACTACTAATAATAGTGTAAGCACATGCAGCAAGTGCAGCAATTTGCCTCCAGCAGTGCCCACCTGTACACAGAAGTAGCTCTGTTACAAGAGTCTTCTGCAGCAGACTGCATCCTGCATCTCCTGTGCCTGTGTCATTGCAATGGCTCTGAGTACCAAACTGATGGTTTGGGTGTGATGGCCAGTTCTCTCAGGAAGGGTCTCATACTGTCTCTTCCCCTTGATCAAAACAGATGCACTCTGGATGATGGTTTACATGTAGATGTAAATGCTTATCTGTCATGCAACCATAAAAACATATGGTGTTCATAAGGAGAAAAATGACACGGGGCAATGGACAGGCAGTTTTACTGGGTGCTGTGGCTTGCAGAGTGTTGTTTGCAGATAGAGCGCTGCACTGACCGCCTGTTATGCTTCACAGGCCAGCAGTGACCCATGGACCACAGTTTAGGTGATGCTGTACTAGGGCCTTATCTGTACTAGAAAAAGGAAGACAAATGATGCATAGTTTATCGTTTCGTTGTAAAGCTAAATGACATTGTGGAAGGGTTTGGAGTGTTTTTTAATGTCAGGAGCTGATTCTTGCGTGTGCTGCAGCTGTGTTTCTGCTGCCAGAAGTGAAATAACTGTCCTGATTTCATCAGTGTAGATGCAGATAAATGTACTTGGAACTACAGAAGACTCCTACCTTTATAATGTAGTTCTTTTTGGAAGCATCTCCAAGTATTAGTAGCTCCTTTTTCCTGCTTTGCGTGGACTACTTTAAGCCATTCATATTATTCTGGCTTCCAAGGGTTTTTTTCTTCCAACTTGGTTTGTAGACAGTGCCCCAAGAAGCAAATAGATATGAATATAAAAAATATTAAGATCTCCAAAACCTCACTGACAAAAGGGAAACCTTACAGGGCATTTCACTGCTGCAATCTTGAGTTAGCTGTGCTACCACTAGTGATGAGGCAGAGGAGTTTGAGATCGTCTGTGGCTTGTTAGAGGCAACATCAGAATTTAGAACTGAACACTTACTGCTCAAGACTTTTGAGCAGTCATGAAAACCTGGTCTTTGTTTAGGCACCTTAGTCTTAGCTGAGTGTTTAGAAGATGCTTTTCGCACTTAGACACGCGGCAATTATGTATGGTATGCTTGAAGGACTACAATTAGCATTTCTGTCTTAAGGTACCTACTGCTATTAACACTTGTAGTGCTCCTTATGGCTTCTAACACGTTTTATGCATCTGTCTTTCAGAAGGTGAAACTTTGGGCCAAAAATTGGCACAGTTTTGTCATATAGCCATATTGATAGGATGAGAACGAATGGCCCTGCTCAGCGTTCCCATCAGAGTAGTTGGCAAATGCATCTGTCAGGAAGGATTTAGTGATGGGTGTTAAGATAATGAGCCACAGGGAGGTGGACTACGACTTTTCACTCCTTGCCATCTCTACTTTTCTCCCAGTTCACAAGGTCTTCAGAACAAGGAAAAGCTGTTACTGCTGCTGATTGCTCAACTCTTGCAGAGTTCTTGATCTCTGCAGATGCTGTTTATAATACCATGCAGTGGTATGGCTTGGGAAGGGTGAAAACCAAGAAGATAGGGGTTTATTGTCTTTAAACCTGAGGTGTGCTCAGGTTTTGGTGGCTGCAGTCTCCAAAATTAGATGGTTTGTGTTTGGATTTAGGATATCATCAACTGCACCTACTGGGGAGACACCGCTGTTTATGCACCCTAAAGTAAGCACTTTGTCTTTCTTCTGCCACAGAGTGGGTGGAAGGGGGAACAGGACCTCATGCAGGGCACAGGGAGTGAGAGGTGGGTGGGGGATGATCTTCAGGGAGTCAGTCTGGTGGCTGGAAGGAGTTGGGCCCCATTTAAAATGGCTGCTGCCGCATTCAAGGGGCCATTTTAAGTGCCTGTTACCCTACTCTCGCTTAGGGCTGTAATTTGAATGAATGTGAAGCCAACAAAAATGTTAGACTCCAGTACAAATCTGTTCTGATTTGGGGATTCATCTGAGTCCCAACAATGCGTAAAGTACTGCGGAATGAGAGGTGATACATTGTGGAAATGTAAGATATGAATTTTATATTTATTACTAACTTGGCAGGGTGCTTTTCACATCACCATTCTGGTACAATTTTGATTAGATTTTTTATGCTGAGCATCGGAGAAACACTGCTCGTGTGTACGTAATTCTCTTTCCCTATTCTCTGATAAGGCGAACTCTGTGCTGATGAGCCAGGGTTGACAGTCGTTGCACTGTAACGATACAGTTCAGACAACGCCAGTAAAAACTTCCTCTGCCAGTGTGGAGGATGTGTGTTGACATGGAGCAGAGTGCCACTAGCAGTGGGAGAAGAGGTAAGTTTCTGTCTCGCCCTGTTGACCTCTGCAAGAGTTTGTGAGGGTGGTAGAAATTTCTGTCATGTTCCTGTGTATGGGGGAACCTGTTCAATGGTCCTCAGTCCATGTGTTGATCTCAATTGTCATAAACTGTTGTCTTGTAATGGATTTTGTTTACTCCCAGCATGTTCTGGCTCTAAAATAGCATTGAAAGCAGGTAAAATTCATCTGCAGATGGAGTGCTGTCTGTTCTCTCCCAGGTATCCATTTTCTTTAGATGGGAAAGCGTCAGGGAAATACCGTTCTCTGTAGGCTACCTTAGAGAGTCAGAGTTCTGGGCCAGGGGTAAATCTGATGTGTATATTTATATTTAGTTATTTATGCAACCCTTGTCTTTTGTATAAAGCTTTTCACAAGTGCTGGTGCATGTATTTTACCTTGCTTTGTGTCAAAAGTAGTACCATCTCCGTTTTATAGCTTCATAAAGAACTGTGTTGTGTGGTTTGAGATGGTGCATAAAGTCTCCATTAAAGCTGGGAACTCAACCCAGAATTCTTAGATTCTTGGTTTGGTGTCCAATACTCAGGAAGACTGAGGGAAAAGTCAGGAGGATTTTTGTGCTTATTTAAAGGTACATTTACATATTTTTGTGTTGAATCGGCCTGTGGAGATGAACAGTTTCAATGTAGCATTTTTCATTAGCAGAACTGTCTTGAGAAGGGCTTCAAAAGGTTAAAAATGTAGGGTTTTTTGCATCTTCACCACAAACAGCATTGCAGTTGTATTGCAAGAATGCACTTGGCTTGTGGCATTTGGTGGAATCAAAAAATTTGACTCAATGTGATACTGGCAGAGCAAAATGTATGAACAGATGATCACCAGCAAGTTGATTCACCACAATAAGATTATAAATTGTCATCTGGGTTATAGTAGTTTGACTCTTGTGATCTTTCTTCAACTTACTCGTTGCAGTAAGTAGTAAAATGTTTGCCTGAACTATCAGGAGGTTACTTGATTCAATGTTGCTATGACTCAGCTGGCCAATGGTAACTTGTTAGTTGTGGTAACTCAATTGCTTATTTCTGTGTTTGCAGCTCTTGAGCTGATTTTGGTGGGTAGCCATTGTCAATGGAAGGCAAGTGAAAGGGAAAGCCTGGGATTTACCTGGATGTAATCACTGTCCTCTGGATAGTCTGAATAGAAACAGATCTGCTTGTAGAACTGAAGGCAAAAAGGAATGGAAAAGGTTTTGTCTGTGTCTAAGTTGCTGGCCTACTGAAATCTGTCACCCTCGTCTGAGCTGTGAATTTTTACATTCAGAATTTTGGCTGCAAATGGACAAAGCTGAAGGTGGTGTTATATGGGTTAGTATTTTATTCCCTACCCTCCCACAGCTGGAAGACTGACTCTTTGTGGAAAAGGCGGAGAGCCTTCCCCTTGTTGAGACTCAAGCTGGGCTTTTTGGCAGCCACTCATTAGTCCATAGCTTCACATTATCCAACAGTGATGTGTGAAGTCAGGTGGCCCCAGCCTACGCAAGATGAACTTGTGGTCTGTGGCCAGCCCCTGGGCTGCAGATCTTCTACCCAAGGTCTAAAACCTTAAAATAGCCCACATTCAGGGCCTACCTTTCCAGGAGGAAACCTTGCTTTCAGTGTAAAACCACTGGGCACTTATGCTTGCTGATGCAAGGAAGTTGGTATGCAGTAAGCTGGGGTGTGAGTTTATGGCTTCCCAGCTGTTCTTGACTCTTCTGTGTGGGCATTTTTCATATGCAGTTAAGAGCTGAGCTGCTTCCTCCGGCAGTGTTGACTAAGAGTGGCTAAAGCGTAAGTTGGTGTGCAGTGCCCAGTGTGCCGTCTGCTCAGAGCCCAGCTTATCGCTCCCTTCCTGGGGTGAACAGGCCCTTGGATAACATTTGGATTTTACAGGAGGCCATGCAGGATCAGAGCAGCACCAAGGTGATGGGGTGGGACTGTGGAGCTGTGAGACCAGCAGGGGTGTGCACGCCACACCAGACACAGCTGAGACGTGTCGGGCTTAAGTGTGCCCTGGTCAAGGCAGGAACATTTTTGATGCAAGTGGAGAGTGCATGGGGGGCATGTGTGGGCATGGGGGCGTAGTTCTGCAGAGCCAGAAGCAAGGGGAGTCCCCGGATCACGCTGGGGGCAGGTCGTACCGGTGGGACCTTGCCTCTTCCCTGCCTTTGCCCCACGCTGGCCTTGGCAGAGCCCACGGGGAGGCCGACGGTGCTCGGCGGAGAAGAAAGGGAGCAAATGCTCCCCGCGGTGGAGCACGAGCTGGCATCTGAGCAGCCTCACCTCTGCCCCACTGGCTCTCACCGGCCCTTCCTGGCTGCCTGCCGCCTCTCTCCAGCTGCCGGCCCCGGGGGGGCCGCTGGCAGGCACCGTATCCCCTGCCCGGGCTGGGAGCGAAGGGGTGGGCTGCTGGGAGGACCAGCTCCCTCGGGCCCCTGATCCACCCCAGCAGAGCAGCAGGCTGCTCCCCGGCTCCCCGTGTCAAGCGCGTGTTTAAGCTTGTGCTAGTCTCCTGGACACCTTCCCGGTGAGTTTTCCAGAGAATGACTACAGATGAAATGCAATTAGACACAGATGGAGGGGGGGTGGGGGAGGGGGGGGAGATGAGCCGAGTTTGAAAATGGGGGGAGGGGAACGATTAATTGCGAGGCCGTGAGGCAGGACCGGCATGTGCGGGAGAGATGAGTGCGAGGATCAGAGGTCTCCGCTGGGAAACGCTCGCTGGGCTGGGGCCGGGAACCTGAGGAGGTCTCTGTGCTCTCAACTGCTGCTGCTGCCGCTGTTGTGGTTGTTGGAGAGCCAGAGGGAAGCAGCAGGCGTGTCTCAGGGATGATTAATCATGTATGGCAGCAGTGAGGAAGGAGGACGCGGTGCGCGCATGGAGACCAGCACCTCCCCTACCCCTGCGCGCCTTTGGCTCGCTGACAGCGATCTCTTCTGCTCGGAAAACCAGCCCCAGAGGAGGGCAGCCAGAGGGGAGACTGTGTTTCGCCTGAAGAGACGGCTCCTTACCCACCCCATCCTCCGGGAACTTGGAGACTTGAGAAACTTAAATCTCCTGGGTCTGGAGAAGAATGAAAAAAATGTGAAAGGAGGGAGTTGAACTAGTCCAGGTGGGAGGAGAGGGAGACCTGACTGAAGGTTTAATTAGTGAGGAGCATGGAAAAAATAAAAGTAGGTTTGGCAACAGCAGGCTGCAAGTGATTCCCAGTTGGAGAGGTAGGGACAGGGCACAGACCAGTCCAGATTGTTGCAGGTCTCTCTTTGCCTCAGGACTTGTCAGCCTCCTCTTCCTCCACACCCCAGCAATACCTGAAGGGGGAAAAAAACCCCCCATGAAACAAAAACATAATTTGGCTTTCTTTTGGGGAAAAGTTTGGTTTTAAGTCTCCAGGATTTGACTTTTATTGCTGTAAAGAAAAGTTTAAGAAATATAAACCTGCCTTTTTTTTCTGTGTGTGTGTATATGTGGTATTTTGTGAGGTCAGAGCCCCACACAAGGTGAGAACCAGAAGGTGAGAATATCAGAAACTTCCAAAGAAGGAGACATGGCTACACCAGGACCACTGGCAGGCCTGCAATTTTTTACCAGGCTCCCCAGTCTAATGGCCATTACCTACAGTGGTCTGCACACACATCTATCCCTTTTAATTTCTCCTCTGAGTAGAGGAAAGTGTCCCCTTTTCTCTGCATCCCTCATCAAAGATAAGGCAGTATTTTTCCCACGATACTTTACAGTCCCTTTAACCTCAAAGACTCCCCTGTCACAGTTTGTAACGGTTCTTTTTGAGAGCTTTGCACTGATTGTATTTTCCTACCTATATTTCCCTCTGCTCAAGATTTGTTCAGACACCTTTAACTACTGTGCTGTCTTCTGTCACTGTGGTGGGATCGCTGCGCTAATTTTTGTAAGGCTGCTTGGACTCACTACCTTTGTTTGTCCCTGCAAGATTGCTAAGGAGTGTTATTTAATGCTTATAAACAGCTCCACCTTTTCCACGTGCCACTTCCTCATGCAATGCAGAGCTGTGGCCAGAATCTGGAATGTACTCATTTCTTTATTTTCCTCCGTTTTTTTTTTTTTTTCTTAGTTGTTCTAAATGTAGCTAGGTAGTACTTCCCAAAGCTAAATATCATCACAAAATAAGAGTGGAGTAGGGCATAGATTGTTCAGAGGTGGGATTGAGATGGATCTTTCTAGAGAGAGTTAAGTTTGTTATGAAATGTGTGCTGCAGAGCTACGGAAAGCTGGGCTACTGCTGGCGAGAGCGGACGTACCTTTGTAGGGTTGTTTTGGGATCCCTGGATTAAAAATAGAAAAAGCAATGTAGCTTTTCAAGCAGAATCGAAACACATTGGTGGCATCAGAAGCTGACAAAACCAAGAGCTGGAATAAATACTTAATGCTCCTCCCTGTGAGACCTCTGCTCACAGCCAGTAGTCATGGAAAACAGGACAAAACAGATGTGGATGCCCGAGCGAGTGAATAGTGCTGCCTTATTTGTTGCTGTTGCAAAGTGAGATGTTTTCCTCTCCTCACCAATTTGCCGAGCTTCCTTTGTGGTTTTGGTGGCCTGGGACAGTGGTGGGAAGAAGGTGCTGAAAGCAGCTGCATGTTGCACCCGCACCAGCCCAGCAGGTCTGATTTTGGGATCTGGGCAGAGCTCCTTTGCTGAGGACTTTGCAGAGGGATGCCTCTGCCTTGCCTGAAGGGCCCATCTACTTGTTTTGAACTGATGGATTGAGAACAGGTAGAAGAGGAGGAGGGCATCCACGTGCTTGAGGACACAACAACAGCTCCGTTCGGAGCTCTTCGTGAAACGGCTTTTGCTAAGAGCAAGCAGCAAAGGGTGGGGCAGCTGGTGGTCTGTGGCACCTTCTTCATCCACCAAGGGGCTGAAGGGAGTGGGCGACACGCTAAGGCTTACCCCACAGAATATGCAGTTTAAGAGAGAGGAGGAAAACCAGGGACGAAAGGATGCAAACCAGGGACAAGAAGATATAATTTGCTCACTCAGCTGGCGGATGGTCAGCAAGAGGAATGTGCTGCTAATTAATGTGAACTATTGATTGCATTTGGACAGAGGTGATGCTGTGGAGAGAAATAGTGTCCATCTTTGTGCTATTGGACCATCCAGGGGTTATTTAGTCCTTTTCCAGTCTGGGGATCATTTTGGCGAACCCTCCAGCTTTGTGTTGCCTTCCAGCAGCAGTGCTGGTGGCAGTGGTGGGGTCCTTGGCACCCTGGGGACTGCTGCTTGCGAGAGGGGGGGTGGGCAGGACTCCCCCGTCTCAGTTGGCACCTTGGGGACCACCTGGTCCCCTCCCCTGCCAAGGGATGCTTTCTGACTGTGTAAGGGGAGCTTTCGGAGGAGCCAGGGGCTGGCTGCCAGGCTTCCTTTAATTCCCCCAGCTGGCAAACAGGAGGCCTGTGTCGGTTGCCGGGGCAATGGCGGGAAGCTGTGTTAGTTTAATGAAGCATTGGGAAGGCTGCTGTTTATTTCAGGGGAGCGGGGGCTCTCTCGTCTGCCAGGGTGCTCTGCTGGGATGGAGGGGCAGCTGCCAAAGGACTCCTAGGCCACAACTGCTGTGCTCTTGCCCTCGACTGCTGCCCTCAGCCATTCCCAGGGTGCAGAGGCCAGCGTTAGAGCCATCCCTCAGCACAGTATGTCCGTCTCCTCCCCTTCCACCTGAGCCCAGCATTTTCAGTGCCATGCTGCCAAACTTGTCCTCTTCCAAAAGCGCCTGCTATTTGCCAGGGAAGACCCCCCAGCCCCACTCATGTGTTGAGGAGCCAGTCTTTGCCTTAGGCAGAGTGCCTCCCTCCCTGGATGTCCCTTCCCTTTCATTGCCCACCTAGCATACAGTGGTTACCTGATCGGGGTGTTGAACTTACTCCTTTATTTAAGCAAATGAAGACTTGAAGCATCAATGTCTTCATAGTAAAGGTGACCTACAAAGGAGGGAGGAGAAGAATGAAGAGGGGGGAAGGGGGAAAGCGCCTTGCGTTATGCCCCTTTTCCAGTGTCTCTTTTTGATTTAAAAGGGACCTAATGGGGGGCTTGGGCTTTTTTATCCTTCTTTGCTTCTTTTCTTCCCAGCGTGTTATTTCGAATACAAAAGGATTTCTGGTCTTGTTTAACCTCTTGGGGGAAGGGGGAATTCGATGCACAACTTGAGCACTAATAGGCTTATGACTATTCAGATAAAACTTCATTAACCAAGTATTTAAAAAAATAAGCCTTATTCAGACCTGTTAAAAATCAAGAGAGTGTAAATGGATGTGAACAAACAAATACTAGATGGAGAGGTTGTCTGAAAGTTCAGTAAGCCGTGTCCATTTAATAAAAGGCTAAGAAAAAGCCTCAGGCCACAGACCAATGAATTTTCACACCAAAAAAAGGCAAAATAAGGCTATTGTCCTGCAAAGGAAAAAAAAAAGGTTTTTTCTTATGTGAAAAGAGAGAGGTATTTGGTAAAGATATACCAACAGAAATGCACCTGATTTTTTTCCCCCCCTTTCTCCCCTCCTCCCTTTTTTTCTGGTTCTCATTTAAAATACGTTATAAACAAATGCTGTCCTAGATGATGCTTCCTCAGCTGGTGTGGCAGAGCATCCCCTTGTCCTGCTGGAGTGGCTTTCCACACCAGCCCTTGCAGGACCAAGTCCCCCTCTCCCCAGGCACAGTGGCACATTACGTGTGCCTGTGCCCATGCCCGTGCCCAGGGTGGCAGTGTCCCGCGGGGGTTTGCAGGTTGCCTGTGCCAGCCCTGCCACGTGGACGGAGCACAAGGAGCCGTCTCTCGGCTGAAGCCCACATCAGCCCAAACTCTCCGACGCCCTGTTGCTAGCCCGCCTCTCTGGCCCATTTCTCCCTGTATGTGTGACTCTCGTGCCCTGTGGACGTCTGGTAATCAAAAAACCGTGGAGGGGGATATTACTGAGTTAACAGTAGTTATTTGTCAGGCTGCTGGAGGTGGGGGGAGAGAGATCTATCCCCAGGGAAAGCTGCACTGACGAGGGGTGGGGGGGAGCAGGAGGGAGGAGGAAGTGGGGGCGAGATTGGCAGGTGACTGCCAGCTCCGAGGAGATGACAGCGGCAGCAGCTCCGCCAGTCCCACTTGAACACTGCACTGCAGGTACTGGGTTAATGGGTGGGAAGTGGTGAAGAAGAATATCAGGGTGGGTGGCTGGAGGGGAGGGTGTTGGCGTGGGGGAGTTGATTTCTGTTGAACGCCAAGATAGAGATGACACTCTATATACATGTAATCATTAGACTTCATTCCCAAGAATATTTTCCTTCGTATAATTTTTTTAAATGCAGAGAAAGCTTTCCCTAAACCTGACAGTATTCTACGTACAATCACTTTCCCCTTGCCAAATACTACCATGCTCTACAAAAACGGTCTGAAATGCTGTACTATTTTTGACCATTTCATTTGGGTTATTTGTAGTGAAATTTTAATTTCTAAGGTGCTAGGAATAGGCTCCTCAGTCTCACATCATCTCCATGTAGCAAGGCCTTTTTACTGAATGTGAGACTGCGTTACAATCTAAACCTCACAATTTTCTTGTTTGATGACACTGACTATCCAGCTAGAAAATTCATGTATCCTCCTTTTGCAGGACTGGCAGGTTAGACCTAGACTGAAGTCCTGATTGACATCTGCAGACAGCATTCTTGCTCATGCTCTCTGTCTCTCTCTCTCTCTCTCTCTTTCTCCTTCCCCTGTGCTCATGCTCTCTTTTCCCTCCTCTATTCCCTTTCAGAGGGCAAAACATCTGTTTGCAAAGGGCTGAGGACACACGCTGCACAGGGAGATAAAAGCAAAGAGCCCTCATCCCATGTAAGAGTTCACAGATCTGTAACTCAGGGGGCTGGCGACAGGGTTTGACAAGGGTTGAAATCCTTCTGTCTTTCTCTCTTCTCATATATTTGAGTCTGAAAAACAAAACCAACTGGGGTTATCTCAGATGTGCAATAGTGAGGATTTAGATGTCAGCTTCGCTATCAGCTTCATTCTTTGTGCACAAAGAGAGAAAGAGGATCACAGATTTGCACCTAAGCTACACAGAGCGATGCCAGTGCCTTGGTTCATCACAGTGGAGAAAGCCCATGCCTCTCCCTGCCCACTACAGCAGAGTTAAGCTCCAAGGGCCTTACACAGAGAGTGCCTCAGTTGGAGTCCTGTCCTTCCCTCCCTGCAGCAGAAACCAAGTTTAAGGAACTGGCTGAGAGTTCAAGGCATACATATGATTGTAGACCTGCATGGTACAGATAGCAAGGAGAAGAAGCTTCAAAAATGTTCCTATCCTTTTCTCTCCCAGTAACAACAGACCCCCTGTAAAATATTTAGCCATAAAAATGTGCATGTTCTTTTTGACCTGCCATCATTGTGGAGAGGGCCACCACCTATGCCTGTGCACCTGCGGTGTTACAGATTTTAGTCCAGAGACTAGGTAGGGTGTTCTAAACTCTGAAAACAGCTGATGGGCTGGTCTAAACATCCTGTTTAACCTGCGACTCAGGTATCATACTGGTTCACTTATCAGAAACAGCTGCAACAAAAGGGGCAAACCCCTTTCGATTTTCCAGCATTGACATAAGTACACTGATTTACATTACATGGAGATACATATTTTGACTGCTTGACAAAGAAAATCATGCCCATGACAGCTTCTTGTCAAGCAAGTAATCCTACTAAATGGAAGCCTGACCAGCACCATCCATTTTTGAGGTCTTTTCTGCGTGGTAATTTCCAGAGTCCTGGTATGGCCAGTTTTAGGGAGCTGTGCTTTAATCTGGCGACTACCTGCAGCCTTTGCTGAACAGCACTGGAAGCGTTGGGCATTTAGCAGCTTTGAAAATTACATCATAGGCATCTTAAATGTACTTCTCAAGCATGCATTGGTTTTAAAGCTTAGCAGCTGGCCTTTTAGCCATATATATAGATCACACACATGCTGACTTGCTTACCAAGAATGGCAGTTAGTTGAATGCAAAGAAAAATTATATGCTCCTTTCCTGCCTTCATCTTCCCCTTTTCTGTGTGGAAGGAGGATCTTGGGGATGCCTGGAGCTGAACCATGAACCCCCTGGCTTGTCCATTTTGCTAGGGGTAGAAGGGACTTGCTGTGTAAAGTGCCACCTGCTCTTTGGATGCTTGCACTACAACCTGCTGTATTTTCACCATTACTAGCGCGTGGCAGCAAGAGTTTCAGATGCACGAAGCCTTGCTTGGGGACAAGAGGGGCTGGGGGAAGACACCAGCAGAAGACACAAACGAAACTGCTAGTTCAGAGCTCACAATTAACAGGACTGAGATTTTGAGCAAGTCTCAGGGTAGTGGGAACGGGTAACACAAAGCCAGCTCTGGGAGCTCATTTTAATTTCAACCATCTTGTGCGTGTGTAGTTGGCTGTCTTTGTTTAAAGAACTTGGCCTTCAGGTAGATTTTATTTGGACGGCTTGCTTATCCAAAGAACATTAATGACTTTCCTTGAGGAGTTCCAGCCAGTACCTTTGCACCCTGGTTCTCCTCTAGCCCTGTTTTCTCTTTTCCATAATCTCCCGGTGCCCGGCAGCAAGCCTTTAGGGTACATGCGCAAGCGAAAGGAGCTCGAGTTGGGGAATTAATATTCCTGGAACATAACACCAGCAGCATGCACACGCTGAGGAGAATATTAGAGCTATTAGCGGTGGGAGTTTGGAGTGCATGCAATATCTAGATGGAGAATTCAGTGTGATTAATCTGCCTCTAAGCAGCAGCCTCCGGGCTCTGGGAATTCTGTGGCACGTTTGAAATCAGAACTTTTTTTAATTACCTTTCCGCATCAACAAAACAATTGCAGTTGTGTGAAAATAAGCCCATTCCGTCCCTGCCCTGTCTCTGTTCTGGTTTTTTTTTCCTTTTTCCTTTTTGGATGAGGCATGCTACCGGAGCCCTGAGTATTCACGGTCCCAGCAGCTCTGACAGCATTTTGCACAAGTGCAGAGGGACTTAACCTGGGAGGCTTGGCCAGCCTCCAAGTAAGGTAATTGCGTCGTGGGCCAAGCTGGAGCAAGCCCATGCTAGTCGGTGTGTATGTGTTGGATTCCTTGCTCTTTCCCCCTTCTTTATTCCTCTTCCCAACAAATGCCTGTGCCTCCCTTTCTCCCCCGTTCACCTCCTCACCTTGCATCCTGGCATGTTGGCAGCCATGTTGCCTCCCCGCCACAGGCAGGTTGAGAGAGATTTCCCAAGAGAGAAGGAGTGGGATAAACATGGAGGTTTTCTCTCATGCAGTCAGCAGGGTGGAAAAAAATAGATAAGAAATTGAAAGGAGTCAATATAAAAATGGTAGTAAAGTTGTGGCCAAACAAGGAGCAAGACTTGCTGAAGGATATGAGATTGGATGGGGACCTCCCTGCTTGCAATTCATACCTTTTCCCTCCCTCTCACAAGTAGAGGCAGGAGAGTTTATTCCATCCATTGCAGCCTGGTTTATTGCTGTACTGGCACGGAGACACCATAAAACAACAGGGGAAATCTTCCCTAATGCTGTGGTTCTGCCAGGGCTGGGATGATGCCCCAAGGCACTGGGATTCAGAGTCGATGTGGGAACAGAGGCTTTCACCATGGAGGAACTCCTACCTGGAAGACCATCTTCTGGATGCCTGGATTTTATGCCGGAAGCATATAGAGCTGCTGGGGTACAAAAGTTTCCAACAACTGTCTTGTGTTTCCAGTGCTGGTGCCAGCCCTCTGGGGCACCTCAGGCACTCATGGGGTGCTCTCACCGTCCAGCAGCAGCAGTTTGGGAATGTACTTGCCAGCTGGTTCATGGCAGGGATCTGGATTGCTTCCTCCTCGCTTCTCACTCGCTCCACATACAGATTTCCCTCCTGCCGCACTGGCAGGTTGCGGAAAGGGCAGGCTACGGTGGTAGTGCTGTTTTCTCCTCCCTTCCAGGTCGACACGGTGATGGGAATTGCTTTGTAGGTCTTGATGAGGGCAGGATGGAGGTTGAAGAGAGGAGTGGACACACTGTGAGGATCACAGGCTTTCTTCCTTTTGGCTCTGCAGTTCCAATAACTTCATAAATATAACATCTGCAATTAGCGCAGTTTAATTTCTTTAAATTTTTTTTTTTTAATTTCACTTGGCTGTGGCTGTGCCCTTGACTTATTCCTCTGAATTCCTGGCCTTCAGGCATGATTAACACAGTGTAAGTGTTTGAGCTGCCTTGCTTCAAAAGGTGAAAAAAAATCCATTTTAAACACAAATAACAGATTTCTATTTTTTTGAGCTTATTTACTGACATATTTGAGGTTGTGTTAAATTTTGAGAAATTGATGTTAAAAAAAAGCACCAGCTGAATAAACAAAAAAAGCCCCAAATCTTACAACTTTCCAGGTCACATTAAGCCAATAGCTACTTAATAAGCCTTTTTTTCTTCTAGGCTTCATTTCAGAAATGACTACAGAAGTCTTGTATCATCAGCTTTTGCTCCCAGAGCAACATCCGAGCATTGCCTTGTATTGGGAGTACATCAAAGTCTCCTGGCCTTTCTTTCATCTACCCCAGTCTGTCTTCCCCTCCCCAGGGCACCTAAAACCTAAAAATACACTAGGGAATAAAAAACTTCACTCTTTTCCCTATTGCCTTTCTTGGGCCTTACATACAACTCTGTTACCTTTACTCTGACCACTTTTACTCGAATTGTATTATAGTAGTGGCTTCTGATCCTCAGGTGGGGGGAAAAAACCCCAAGTGCCCACTGATAAGCTGTACCTTTGCCTGGCCCACAGCTCCCAGACCTCTGCCATGGAGTTTTGATCACTCTGCATGGCCCTGCTTGCCTGGTGGCTCTCAGCACTGCCTTGCCTGTGTGTCTCAGGCACAACCCACAGCATCTGCCTTTTTCCATCCTTACCCTGCAATCCCCCTCCTGCCGTGCCCCCCAGAACCTCTCCTATGGCCACTGCCACCCCTTGATTTGCACCCCAGCACCTCATCCTGCTCCAGTCCCGGCAGGTCCAGAGCGGGCACGGCAGGTGGTTCTGTCCCGGAAGGGCTGCTGGTGCCTCTGCTGTGCTGGAGGATGGCGCCTGGACTGGCGCTTGCTGTCTGTCCTGCCCAGGCCACTTTTAAAAGGTATTTCCACCATGGTCACAAAGTTTATTTGTGAAGAAAAACCTCAAAAACAAAAAGTCCCAAAAAAACCCACAACAAAAAAAGGGAGTATGATTTATTTTTAAAAAAAAAAAAAAAGCCATTTTCTTGGCCAGCCATTTCCTGAGTTCCCTTTGTTACTACTGCAGATATGTGTTTGAATAAGAGCCTTTTCCCCTCCCCTCTCCTATTCCTCCCTGTTCTACCCTGCAGTGAAGTCACAATCCGGCGTTTGTGGGCTCTGTGTGATGTCAGAGACTCGGTCTTGTGACTTCACCGGCAGGCTCAAGCAGAAGGTGCAGACGGGGCTGAGAGAAGAGAAAAAAAGCCCCCTCCTCTTCCCTC
>WEIT01015572.1:616-12133 GCA_013389985.1 Dryoscopus gambensis | reverse complement strand
GGGGGCCTCAGGTAAGGGGCGGCCGCGCTCGCCCGGGCTGTGTCGGTGTGTGTGGGAGGCCTGGGGACGGAGTGCGAGCTCCTGGCGGGGGAAGCCGAGGTCGCCTGGGCGTGTGGGAGGGGATGTAAAGGTCTCATCCGTGAGTTGGAGGGCGGGCGCTGGGTGCGAGGGGGACTTGGGAAAGGGCTCCTGGGAAGTTTAACCTTCTCCCCTACTCCCTGTTTTCCTTTTTTCTTTGAAGAAAAAAACCCGTTTGTTTACGTGTGTTCAAAGAGGCCCTCGTCCTGCGTGATGGGGGTGCCCACCTGTTTTCCTGTCCCGGAAGAATGTTTTTTGCATTAATTGTGAAGTTTTTGTGGGGATTGGTATTTTCGTTGAAGACATAAACGATTAAAACTGTTGGAGAAGATGGATGCACCCTGTGCTCAAAGTGTAGTAGGTGGACAGGCTGTGTTGGGAATGCTTGAGGTTTGTAGTGCCTCTCTGCTTTTTGGAGGCTCACGTAGCCGTTGCTTATCTGCAGAGATAATCATGATATAATGTGTTTGGGCTGCTGTGAGGATCAGTTTGTCTTTTTTTAATGGGGCTTACCTTGCTGGAAGTTATTTTTCCTACCTTGAGGGAAGGAATGAGAGAAAGTTATGTAACGTAAGTGTTCTAACCTATGTATCAGAGCTGCCTAGTGGTACTGGGGCTCTGTTATTAACCTGAAAATAAGAGCACGTTTGTGTGTGAATCAACAAGTGATTGTCTCTGTGGGTAGATTTGGCACTACCAGAATCCTGCATTTCTTGTGCATACTGGCTTTTCCTTCATTAAAATGGCAGGCAGTTTGATTAAATTGCAGTATTGTTTTCTGTACCGTTCAAACTTTTTAAAGTCCTCCTTTGAAAACAAAAGAAAAATAGGTACACCTGTAAGGAGATTGAGTTTCAGAGCTTTCTGTGTTTAGGTTAGCATTTTGAAAGCTATTCGTGTCTGTGTTGCTTGTTGCCGTCTGTTGCTGAATGCATGGGTAATTCTTTGGAGAGTATGATTTTTAGCATGCTTCCTGACCAATAGATGTGCATGGAGCAGTTAGATCACCTCTACTCAGATTTTAGAACAATAAAGTGACTGGATACAGCAGCTTCTGGGTTAGGTTTGTAGCACATTGGCTGAATTCAATTCAAGAAGAGCTGATTTCTTTTACACATTTTCTAGACTTTTTTTGGTCAGATAAGCTTGTTTTTTGAGGCTTATTGATGATATTACATAGCCTAACCAAGTGCATTTCGTTAAGAGTATGTGATAAATAATTTTTAGTATTGTGATTTGAGTTTCATTGGACTGAAATGGTTTTGGTTTGTTTATTTTTTCCCTTAAATCCACATCTTTAAATAGAGTTCCATGTTAGTTCACTTTGAGTTGTTTGAAACTGTATTATTTAATCTTAATATTAGGTTCCGTTAGCATTTAAAAAGTCAGCTGTATTAGTATACTGCAGAGAGAATTACTATTAAAAAAGGAAAAAGATATTTATTAGCTTAGTCATCTGTCTCTTAAGCTTTGTTAATGTTACAAGGAGAAGAAGATAGTCATTCCTCGTTTCTGTAAATCGCTGGTGCATGAAATGCATATTGTGTATTCTGGTGAAATTAACAAGCAAGTTACTATGCTGTTTGAGTGAAAGTATGACACCACCTTTTATATTAAAAATACTCTTCTAGTCTACTCTTTTAAATCTTGTCATTTTGGGATAGCTTTTGGGCTTTGTATTATTAGGTTTAAAAGTCTAGGGGGAAGTTCTTGGACCTTTTGCTGGCTTGGTATTCTTCAGACTACTTAAAGTCTGCTGGCATCCTTTCTAGTAGAATTGTGTGTGTTTTGACACAGTTTGGGTTTTGACCTGTAAATCAGTTTTCAGAGGTTTGGGGATTGATGAAATGTGGATTTTTGCTGAAATGTATACTGTCATATACTTTTGCAGTCTGGGGCGGGTTAATCATGGTTCTCTGTATGAAAACAGTAGGAGCAGCTTCATTGTTAGTGACTTCTATAGGAGATCAAGAATTTTGATTTTGTTGTTCCTTTTCTTTGTTACTAATGCTTCATAAAAATAGCTTGAAGTGAATTTTTATTAAAGGAGTAAATCTGTTTCTATGATGCATAAAGAAGAAGTGAAGGTTACTTAAATGAAAGAGAGCTTATTTGTGTCTTAGTTGTAAAGGAGACCTCTTTTTATTGTCAGAAGAAGCTTTCTTAATCTTCAGCTGAAGAAATAGGGTGTTATTAACCTGTTTGCTACATTTTAAAGGATACTCAGATTAAATTTATAGACTTAAAGCAGTATAAGTAAAAACATTCTTAGTATGGTTCTGTCTTACGATTGATACATGTATAAAGTCTGTAGGACAAAGAGTGAAATGTGTAGGATTTGGGGGTTTTTTGCCCTCTCCCACTTCCTGTTGTGGAAATGTGTGCAAAGACAACCTTTTGGGCTCTTAGAACAGTGTGTAAAAGAAAATAATTTTACACCCCCTTTCTCCCTTTTTAGGTCACGTTAAACTAAACCACCCAGGAGGCCCAGCAAAATGGCAATAAGGCCGCTCTTGGAAGGGTCCCTTCGTAAGAGCTGCAGTGCACACGTCCTGTTGCTATTGCACCAGCTTGGCATGCTGCTGTCTGGAGTGAGGGTGTAATATGTAATAAACTTAAATAATTTCATGCTGCTTCCTTGGCTTCTCTATAATTTGAGATAAGGGTATTTAAGAGTTTATAGCTGGCTTATGCATATCTTGCCTTTTGACACGGGGTATGCCAGATCTCTGTTTGGGTGGGATAGTTTTTTAATTAAAGCATGTGTTTATTTTTTCATACCTTGTTCAGTCAGGCTATATACTTATGAAAGGTATTAGATTCATGTTTTGGGAACCTGAGTTCTTATAAGTTACAAAGATTAGTAACGTTTTTGGCAGTGCTGGCTTCTCAGGCTTCAGAGTGTACCTTAACTGGCTGTGTGAGAATTTGTGTTACTTAATCCTGTGGTTGGCCTCTGAAATGGGAAAAATTATGGATGGCAGTTTCTGCAGAGCCAACTAACTGATTTGTTGATGAAGACTGGACTGAGACCAACCAACTCTTCCTATTCAAGAGATTAAAACTGCAGTTCAGTAGCAAAAGATGGTTTTATTGATTGCTTTTGGTGAGATCTCTTTCAAAATAACCTTTTAGTTTTTGAACTTCTAAAATAAAAAAGGCAGTCTTAAGTGTTTATACTCACTTCTAGTAGTGTTGATACGCTATGTAGAATTTTCTTTATTGCACAAAAGCATTTAGTATTACTGATAGAGAACACAAACATAGTGTAAGCAGAGGCGTATACTTCTCTAAAATCATGCAGGAGAGGCTATTCCTGAAGTGGGATCCTGATGTTCAATTCTGTTCTATCAAACTTTTCTTACTTTTTTTTTTTTTTAAAAAAAAAGGTGGTTCAGTTATTCTTATGACCTGGGTCCCCTTCCTGACAGTTCTTGACTAGACTTCAGTCCTGGCTGAACTGGAAGAATGGAAGATGTCTTACAGTCATGTACAGCACTGCTGGTGCATCTGTGTCACACTGGTGTCTGGTTACAGCGCTCCTTGATTGCTTCAGCTGAGCCTTTCCACTGCTGCTTACCACTAAGATACATATTGATTTGTTTGGGGTCACTTGGCAAAGCATGTGATGTTCTTCATTATACATGTACATTGGTTTCCTTTCATTTGAAAAAAAGAAAAGGGCAAAAATAAAAAGCCAGACCCAAAGACTGAAAAGTCAAGGCTGACATCAAATCAAAAGTGGATTCTGTTAAGCCATGTTGGATGATAAGATCTGCTCTGGGCATTCTAGAGTCTGTGATTTGCTGTCTGTTTGCCTTTGAAGACAAAAAAATGTAGAACTGCATTTTACCAGCTCTTGAACTTTTTCTTACTGCCTTCATGAACAACAGCATGAGCAGTCAAACTTCCCATTTTGGATACAACAGAGCAGTGATCTTGCAGTAAGACTCCTGGTTCTTCTTGCCTCTTACCAGTGATTCCTCAAGAATGGAGCTCAGCAGTGGTAGCCAAAAATACAGGCATCCTCTTGTCAGCTCAGCTTGGTGATGGTGAATATACTTGTGTTTTTCCAGTGCTTTTTGTGTTTCTCTTTTACCACAGTGTTTGTAAACTGTGATGATACTGGAAGAGGGGAAAAAGTGTTACCAGGTTCTTTGCCGGGGAGCCCTAGCTTGAGTCTCTTGAGATTTGACCTGTTCTCCATTTGGGAAGCCCATTATTTCTTGCCTGAACTGTGATGCAACAAATAACAAAAAAGCTAGGAAAATTAGTTTTTTCCCTCGTACCTCTTCATTGCAAGCACACGGCTTGCCTGTGTTCATACCAATAAGTGTGTATGGAATTCATTGCATATTCTGTGCTGGAATATGATAATTTATTTTGTAGTATTTTACTAGTATGATCTCAGTCATCTAATTGCTGGTAAATTGCAAATCCTAAACAGAACCCTCTGATGAGCTCTGGTAAGAGCTCAGTTCTTAGCTAGGAATTGTACAGGGAGCTACTATGCTGGAAGCTTTAGTACAGTTTATTGGAAGTATTGTTCATATCACTTTCCCTATAAAATTATGTGCCACAAAGTTTCTTGTTAATAACTTTTAACTGATCTAAAGACTTGGTATTAGCAGAGCTTTCTGAATGGCTTGTGTCCATGTACAGCATCAATAATGACTGTGAAAAACATATCTAAAACTTACTAGCTGAAAGAAAAATATGTGCTGTCATATTTCCCAAAATAGGAATAAACCTTCATACACCATAAGCAAATGTTGTTAATCAGCCTTTAATTCAATATCTGCAGTTTGCTGTTACCTTTGGTCAGATGCCTGGATACAGTTGAATTTCCATGAGACTTGATTTGTCCAGCAGTGTTTTCTATGCGTAGATGTTCTGGAATAGTGGGAATGCTATGTGTGATTTTTTTAAGTTAACATACGTGGTTATATGATGAATGTAGTGAATGCTGCATGATTAACATTATGTTGTCTGCTGGAAATACGAAATAGCAGGGCAGAAACAGTCTAGGAGGTTCCTAGAGTGTGTGTCCTGTGACACAAATGGTGAGGGAGAAAATTAGGGAAGGCACCTGCTGGACCTGTGGTTTGTGAACAGAGAAGGACTGGTGGGTGACATGATGGTGAGAGGCCATCCTGGGCACACCAATCATGCAATGATAGTTTTCAGTTCTTGGGGAAGTAAGGAGAGGAGTCAGCAGAACTGCCACTGCAGACTTCCAGAGAGCGGAGACTCTGGCATGTTGAGGAGCCTGGTTGACAGAGTCCCTTGGAAGGATTCCTGAAGAGCAGAGGAGTCCAGGGAGGTGGACATTCTTCAAGAAGGAAATCATACAAGTGCAGGAGCAGGCTGTCACCGTGTGCTGAAAGATGAGCCAGCAGGGAAGAAGACTGGTCTGTCTGAACAGAGAGCTTTGGCTGGAACTTAGAGAAAAACAAGAAGAG
This sequence comes from Dryoscopus gambensis, assembly GCA_013389985.1. Lineage (NCBI taxonomy): Eukaryota > Metazoa > Chordata > Aves > Passeriformes > Malaconotidae > Dryoscopus > Dryoscopus gambensis. The sequence goes on along the minus strand of WEIT01015572.1, from coordinate 6,593 downwards.
ATGACCTTTGAAACAAGGGGCAGTCAACTCGGGAGGATTACAAAGATGTTGTGAGGTTACGTGGAAAGAAAATTAGAAGGGCCGAAACCCTACTAGAACTTAATCTGGCTACTATCATGAAAGACAATAAAAATGTTTCTATAACATACATTAGCAACAGAAGGAGGGCCAAGCAGAATCCTTTATTGGTTGTGGAGGGAAACAAAGTGACAGATGATGAGGAAAAGCTTGAGATACTTAATACCTTTTTTGCCTCAGTCTTTAATAGTAAGACCCATTATTCTCTAGGTATCCAGTCCCCAGAGCTGGAAGACAAGGATGGGGAGAAGAATGAAGCTCCTGTAATTGAGGGGAAAATGCTCACGGATCTGCTACACCACTTAGACACACACAGATCTATGGTGTCAGATAGGATCCACTCAAGGGTACTGATGAGTTGGCAGAAGTGCTCGCTGAGCTGCTTTCCGTCAGCAGTCTTGGCTATCTGGGAAGGGTCCAGATGATTGGAGGTTGGCAAACGTGATGGCCATCTACAAGAGGGGCTGCAAGGAGGATCTGGGGACTACAGGCCTGTCAGCCTGTCCTCTGTGCCAAGGAACGTCATGGAACAGATCTTAAGTGCCATCATGTGGCACGTATGGGACAACCAGGCCTAGCATGCACTTAGGAAAGTCAAGTCCTACTTGACCAACCTGATCTCCTTCTGCGACGTGGTAACCTGCTTAGTGAATGAGGGAAAGGCTGTGGATGTTGTCTAGCTAGACTTTAGTAAAGCTTTTGATAGTGTTTCCCCCAGCATTCTTTTGGAGAAACTGGCTGCTCGTGATCTGCATGGGTGCCCTGTTTGCTGGAGGGAAAGCTGGCTGAATGGCTGGCTGAATCTCAGAGTGGTGAGGAATGGAGTTGCATCCAGCTGGAGACAAGTGGTGTTCCCCAGGGGGCTGTGCTGGAGCCAATCCTGTTCAATGTCTTTATCGATGATCTGGGTGAGGGGATTGAGTGCACCCACAGTCAGTTTGCAGATGAGACCAAGTTGGGCAGGAGTGTTGATCGGGTGGAGCGTAGGAAGGCTCTGCAGAGGGATCTGGTCAGACTGGGTTGACGGGCCAAGGCCAGTGGTATGAGGTTCAGCAAAGCCAAGTGCCAGGTCCTGCACTTGGCTCGCAACAGCACCATGGAGTGCTGCAGGCTGGGAGCAGAGTGGCTGGAAGGCAGCCCAGTGGAAAAGGACCTGGGGGTGCTGGTCAACAGCAGCTGAACATGAGCCAGTGTGTGTGTCCTGGTGGCCAAGAAGGCCAGTGGCAACCTGCCTCCTATCAGATACAGCGTGGCCAGCCCCTGTACACTTGTGAGGCACCTTGAATCCTGTGTCCAATTTTGAGCCCCTCACTACGAGAAGGACATGGAGGGGCTGGAGTGTGTCCAGAGAAGGGCAGTGGAGCTGGTGAAGAGGCTGGAGCACAAATCTTAGGAGGAGCAGCTGGGGAAGCTGTTAGCCTTGTAGAAAAGGAGGTTCAGGGAAGACCTCGTTCACTACCTGAAAGGAGGCTGTGGCCAGGTAGAGTTCAGTCTCTTCTCCCAAGTAACAAGCAATAGGACAGGAGGAGATGCCCTCAAGTTGTGCCAGGTGAGGTTTAGATTCAATATTAAGAAATATTTCTTACCTGAAGAAGTCAAACATTTGAACAGGTTCCCCAGCGAAGTGGCGGAGTCAGCCTCCCTAGAGATATTTTAAAAGATGTGTAGATGTTGTGGTTAAGGACATGGTTTTGTGGTAGCTTTGACAGTTCTATGAGAGGGGTTGGATTTCATAATCTTAAAGGTCTTCCAAGCTAAAGGATTCCATGACACTATAAACCATGTCTTTCCCTTTTGTTTCTCATCTTGTATTCAGAGGAAGAAGAATGAATTCAACAGTGTTCTGTCATGTGTAAGTTTTGGTTTGCCCGCTATTAAGTTTTCCCTCTTTCATTTAATGTGTGGAGGTGGGGAGGTTTCTCTCCCTTCTCCAACATTTTTGCATGAAATATGTACATCTGATTTTCTGATGTTCTTGATCCTGACCATACCTTGTGCATATTGCTACATAAAATTAGTCTTTTAGATAGGTCTTGGTAAGTAATAATAGTAAATACTTAGCAGGCAGTAAATTTAAAAAATCGTTACAGAAGGCGGTAGCAGATTGCCTTTGTATTGCAGGGCATTGCTGAGTGAGTGGCAGATTCTCTTCTGTACTGTTGGAGAGTGGAAGTAGCAGGAGCATAATAGAGAGTTGCTCCAAAGTGACACTTTTTATTTTGCATGAGAAAACTGAACCATGCTGTCCTTATCACCCTTCCATCTAAATCACTGCATTTTAATGGAGAAACATCTCATCCCATGTTACTCTGAGAGTGCATAAAGAGAACTCTGCTGCAGAATGGTTGGTTTGCCAGCTGTGGTAGGGCACTGATTTTGGTGATGAGCTGGGGTATCACTGCAGTGTGGTATTCTGCATCGTTAAGGTTCTGACTTCAGCTAATATCGTGTTCACTTTGGAGAGCAAGGATTCTTGCATTCTGACCTTTTTTCCTTTTGCTCTGTGTACTTTTCTACATTTGGTGTCTTTCACCATATTCTGATTATCAGAGACAAAACTGTGTTCTTGCTTGAGAATTGCTCAGTTGAGTACATTTTTATTTGAATTATGGTAGTATCCTGTAATTAGGATATAGAAATTTGACTTGTCATGTGTTCATTTTGTTTGTTTCCTTGTCTTTTTGCCTTGCAGGAATACAGCTTGTTTTATGTTTGAAAGGTGGAATTTATGGAAAACCAAAGGGGGGTGTATATATAATAGAGCTGCTGAAAATAGCAAGGGGAGGAGAAGAGGTTAATTATATGTATACACTGCAGCATAGTCAAAACCCTGTCAAAGCTGGTGGAAAAAGAAAACTTCAGTAAACCTGGGTCAAACTCACCAGTGAAAGCACATCTCTTAGCTCAATGAGAAGCAGCATTAGGGAGCTGCTGAAAGCGGATGGGAGAAGGATTTAGGAAATAAACTTCTTTGCTTATCCACAGAACTGTAATGTTTATAAAGACTTTGTTGGTCTGTGTTTCCTCATAGAATTTTGGCTCTATGTGTTCATTGCCTTTCTGGAATAAGTTAAGGAATAAGGTCCTTTTGCTCAGTTGGTTAACAGGACTTGAATAATTAGGTCAGGAGCAATTCTCAAGTGAAAGTCTTTTAGTTGCCATCTTTCTAGCTGAAACAAGGTAGCAAACATCAGTTTCTCATAGAAAGTTGAGATACTTTAGAGCAGGGGAGAGATCTAGTCCTTCTTTTCTTATAATGGAACGCCAGAACTACACTAGCATTGTGAAATCATTATATGTAATCCATCGTGTATGGATTATGTTAATTGTACCTCTTTATTTAGCCTCCTCATGAGGGGGGATAGGTGGAGAAAAACAGTAGAGTCTTCTGGTTTTGTTTTTTCTCTCCTCCCTGGTGTACAAAATGAATGACTGCAGGAGTATGGGAACTTAGGTTTTAAGAGAATGGTGGGACTGATTCTCAGAGTGGTGGGCCATCTAAGCTCCCTCTGTCTCACTTCAGAATGTTAACTCCAGCACTTCCAAAAATTATGCTCTGAGTGCCCTATCTTTGTTATCTTCTACTAATCGGTATTTCCAGAAGCTTTTTTTCTTCTCTGGCTTTGGATTCATCCCTCCTGTTTGCTTTCAACTGCTGACTTCCTTAAGGATATATCCTCTAGGATATGATGTGGAATACATGCAGTAGAAGCTTTGTCCATCAGCTTTCCAACTTCAAACACTTCTGACACTATCACTATGGTGATAGAGAAATCCTCTAGGGAAGGAGAAAGCTCTAAACTCCAGTTGTGAGAAGATCTCTAATTGTAGGTTGTTAATTTCTCTGAACTGCATATGCTCCTTAGAGTTAATTTTGTGCCTGTGGTGTGGTCTGACTGCTGTTGACATTCCCTGCCTTTGGCTGTGGCAGCAGAACTTGGAAGTGTGGAGTTTGTTGGTTACAGTGGCTTGAGTTTAAAACAGATTTTTCAGACTTTTAACTGAGGTGTGTTAGAAGTTTAATCACTTTTTATGCATAACGTTGACATAGAAAGATTGCTTCTGAAAGGTTTTGACTCAGTGGGGGAGCTGGTGAGAGCGAACCAATTTAAGTGCTTTAGGCCAAGGCTGAGTATAAACCTCAGTTCTGAGCTGTTTGCTCCAACACTGCAGTGTGCTGNGGGGGACGACCTCCTTAAAATAGTCTTACCTCTGAAGTAATCTCTTTGTTGAATTATTTAAATATATGAAGTTATTTTATATTAATATTATTATTATTATATTATATTTATATTAATCTGAACTGTTTCTCCTGTCTCCATGTAAGTGTGGCTGTAGTCTTAGTCACTCCCTGTTAGCCTCGGAAGACAAAGCTTTCTGTAAGAATGGGTCTGCTTCAGTTTGTGGCTTCAACATGAGGCAGATGCTGTGGAATCTGAAGCATGGAGAAATGAGCAAAGTGATATTTGGAGGACATAGGNCCTTAGAGTTAATTTTGTGCCTGTGGTGTGGTCTGACTGCTGTTGACATTCCCTGCCTTTGGCTGTGGCAGCAGAACTTGGAAGTGTGGAGTTTGTTGGTTACAGTGGCTTGAGTTTAAAACAGATTTTTCAGACTTTTAACTGAGGTGTGTTAGAAGTTTAATCACTTTTTATGCATAACGTTGACATAGAAAGATTGCTTCTGAAAGGTTTTGACTCAGTGGGGGAGCTGGTGAGAGCGAACCAATTTAAGTGCTTTAGGCCAAGGCTGAGTATAAACCTCAGTTCTGAGCTGTTTGCTCCAACACTGCAGTGTGCTGCCTCCTTCTCTCTCATCTGTCTGTTGGTTATGCCAGTGGAGCCACAGTGGGGATGCATAATGAGGTGGTTCAAGAAACTGGTCCAATCTGAAAATTTCAAAGAAAGCCTACAGGAGTAGGGACGGGTAGATACGAAGGGGGACGACCTCCTTAAAATAGTCTTACCTCTGAAGTAATCTCTTTGTTGAATTATTTAAATATATGAAGTTATTTTATATTAATATTATTATTATTATATTATATTTATATTAATCTGAACTGTTTCTCCTGTCTCCATGTAAGTGTGGCTGTAGTCTTAGTCACTCCCTGTTAGCCTCGGAAGACAAAGCTTTCTGTAAGAATGGGTCTGCTTCAGTTTGTGGCTTCAACATGAGGCAGANTTCAACATGAGGCAGATGCTGTGGAATCTGAAGCATGGAGAAATGAGCAAAGTGATATTTGGAGGACATAGGTTGTAGGAGACAAGGAGAAATGTTAGGGAAGGAAAAGTTGTTGTTATTCTAGTGTGAAAAATCTTACAAATGCTTTGAAATTTTTTTGGGGAGAAGTTCGAACAGTCCTTATGTTTGGCAAAAATAAGGTTGCTCTGTTAATTTTTTTATCAGTAAACGTGATATGGCCTTGACTGTATTTTTTTTTTAAAGTATGCAATAGCTGTAGTATTTGAAGACCTTCCACAGTCAGATTCCTCTTGAATCTGTGTTGATTTAGAGGGCTGTAGTGCTGAATTCTTAGGAAGAATGATAACCTTGCCTAGTGAAAATTAAAAGTGTTAAAGCTAAATTTTTTGTCTTAACCTTGAAGGAACAAAAACTATCTGTAAGAGGTTTGGAAACTGTAAATTTGAGTACAGCTTTTCTGCAATTAAACAGTAATTCTTTAATTTGTTCGTTTAAGTAGATCAAGGTTATATTTCTACCTGATTTTAATGTTATTGCCTATAATGTAAATAGGTGATGTTATCTTCAACAATGGTTTTATAATCAATGGATATAATTCTTGTGTACAGTGCATAGCCTGTATTGTGATAAAACTTGCACATAACTGAGAGAGATTTTGTGTCAATTTACTTCATTTGCCTTAAGGAGTTCCCAGGAG
>WEIT01015571.1:1188-24192 GCA_013389985.1 Dryoscopus gambensis | reverse complement strand
CCTCATTATAATCAGACCTACACATTTTTGCTGCTGCACTGAACTTCTTTCTGCTTAAGACCTCTACAGACCAAACATTGAATTTACACACGTAAATATCAATCAGTGTTTGTTGGATAACTAGTGTGGTGTCAAATTTTTACTCTTAAATATAATTTTTACACTTTGTTTCTCAAAAGTGGTATGTGTGACCTATGTAATAAGACCACAGACAGCACTGAGTTTCGTGTTATTTTGGCGGATTTTGCACAGGGCTTGATTAAAATAGTGTGCCAGTATTTGCAGCGAGCTTCTGCAATCTGCCCTAGGAATTACATTTTAGTACCAGATGCTATTTTTAAAATAGATTTCTTTTAAGGTGATGATTTTGTGTTGTACAGCTTTCTGAGCTCAACCATTATTTACTGGTTTTTCTCCCTACCCCCGCTTACAAAACTTCTTGAGTATACAAGATTGGTTGAAGGAAAACTTGGCACTGTTGAACCTGTGTGCTACAGTGACCATGCAAATATTAGGAAATCGAAAGAGAGACAGGAAATCCAGTCACGAGCAGACATTTGCCAATTTCTCTTTTAACTGATTTTTGCTGTACTAGAAGGAGTAAATATTACCAAATTTTCAGTGAGGAATTGTCTTTTGCCATGCTTCAGTCTTGGGAAGTTTTTAAGGAAGCTGCATGATAGTTCATATCCCTTTCATTTATCCAGGTATGGATTTTTTTCTTATCTCTGTATTTCTCTTAATAGCTAGGTATTAACGTGGTGTTCATGGCTGTGGTTCCTTGAAGAATTTCCTCTTGGCTGTCCTTTGGAATTGAGTCAGAATCTAATAGGAGAAGCCCATATCCTTCCTACTGCTATGGTTTCTCCTCCAGAATGTGTAGTATCCAGTACCTTTCCTTCTCTAAAACAAAGTTATTCTCTTTGAGTAACTCATTGTTTAGGGTTGTGATGAGACCCACGTTTTCTTTGACATCATTTATGAGAACAGTAAGTTTTGTGTAGGCTATAATTGGAGGGAGGGGGAAGTAAACTACATTGCTGCTACCAGAAAAAGCAAGTCATGGTTATTCCTGTCCCTTTTTTGGATGTCTGTTTGGTGGGCCAGATAAGGGAATCAACATGGCTCAAACTCACCCTTTTGTCATTTTAACTCTGCTCAGTTTCCTAATCTGGTTCAGCCATGCAGCTGCACAAGCCCCTGTACAGAAAGTTCAGACAGTTGGGCACCTGTGCCTCAGAAGAGGGGACTGCAGCAGTAGCTCCTAAGTAGCCAGCTTTAGGTTTAGTTCAGCATAGACTGCCATGGAACACAGTCTAAGTTAGCAGAAAACTAACCTGACAATAAAGTGGCTTTCTGTTGGCTTAGGGGACTACACCAACTCAGCTGTGGGTCTCATGACCACTGAAGCAGATGAGAGCAAAATATTTTCAAATGTAAAACAGAGAGGAGTGCCGGAAGGGGCCTGAAGCAGTCTGCAACAAGGCTGGCTAAGGTTGATGAGGAATAGCAATTTCACCAGTTGTGGAATCATGCCTTTAGTAACCTTAGAGCTCAGACTAAATACACTCTGCTCCTCTCTCACTCAAAAAATGAAAACTCAAATATTCTGAGAGGTAACCAAACCCAAATGTCTTTATGTCAATAGAAGTTTGTGCAACATTAATTATCTTATGTTGTTGATTCTGTCACTATCAGTTAGAATAGTAGATGGTGTAGAATGGAAATAAAGGCAACCTTTGGGCAGGTGAATTTGCTGTGTGTGTTGTGGCGGGGGGTGAGAAGCGGGGTGGGTAGTTGTTTTTAAAATCAATAACCCAAATGGAGTGTTTGTTTTTGAAAAAGTGGTACATTGCCTCCAAGGGTAAAGAGTATTCATCAGCTATAGTGCTGGATCCTAATTAAATGATCTTTAAGGTCATTTCCAACCAAAACCATTCTATAATTCTAAATAGTTACACAGTTATATGCTGAGAACTTTATAGGATTTTTCCTTCATTCCCATCACTGGAAAGTTAAAAGTGATGAGCAGGGTTCAGAGGAAACCTGTAATAGCTACAGTTTCACTATGGTATAAATATGGGGTTTTATTCATTTAATTCTAAAAATGGATAGCTGAAGTTAATACTATTTTTCATTTTCTTGCAACAGAAATGTCTTCATAAATTTGTTAAAGTAAGCTCTTCTTCCTCCCCTTGATATTCATTAGCTCTGTTCCACTTGCACTAATATTCTTTCCCTTCCATTAGGAAGTCAACTCCTAACTCAATTTTCCTTGCAATTTTTTTTTCCCAAATGAAGTTGCTTAAAATAATTCAGTGTAAGTAAATATTTTCCTTTAATGGCAAATCAAATATTTTAAGACTGAAACAAAGGGAGGGTATCCAAACCTCCTGAGCAGAATGTACACTCAATCTGTACAATGGTGAGAAGACGGCAGATGTTAACAAGCAGAACGTCTTATGAAGATCAAAGCACTTCAGCTCCACTAGTGGTCTGTCAGAATTACACCAGAAATACACTGAATTATGGCTGTTTTAACCAGTTTCTCTGTGGTTTACTAAGTACTGGACTCAGACCTAACAGAGTCCAGCAAAGAGGAAGAAATGAGAACAGGGTATGTATTTTCTGCAAGAGAAAACTTAGTGAATGTGACCGAGTGTTCTGCCAATAGGACTGCTAGCACTGTGAAAGTCACATTTACTGTCTCTAATGAAGAACTTTCTAGGGGGCTTGACTCTTAAACCATTACCTAAAATTTGCTAATGAACCTTCAACTATGAAAGCCATGCTTATGTAAATTGGGAACTGGCAGTGTAACTAAGGTAATGTTCCCTTTTTGCTCTGTTGTTAAATTGTGTCCCTGGGGACCAGCAGCCTTCCTGGCCATGTAACCTTTGCAAGGAGTTTCAGAGAGATGGAAGCAGCAGCTGACCATTAAAGAAAGCAAAGACATGAGTAGAGAGGAGGAGTGATAGAGCAGCTGTTCTTAAATGTATGGTTACCAGATAAACTGGAATTTTAAACCTAATTTTTGCTGCTTCATACTGTAGTTTAGTACTGTAAAATCATCTAATTCTGCTTTAAGATGGGGAAAACCCCCAGAATTTGCTACAAGATCCTGCATGTGAAAATATTTTTTAAAATGACCCAAGCTGTTTAGTTTTTTCATTCCTTCATCCATCTAAATCTTGTAGAAAACCTTGTTTGAGGCCAGTCTTGGTTTTATTTTTCAATCTAGGTTTTTTTAAAGGCATAGCTCTATGGTAGCTTTTTGTTTTTTAAGGCTAAAACTCACATTGAACTTGGTGATTTTAAAAGTCTCTTCCAACCTTGATGATTCTATGGTTGTAAGGTATACTCAAGGGATATATAGATAAAAAACATGAGGTTTTTGAGGATACACCTTCCCTGGTTTTGCCTAGATTGTAAGGACAAAGGATTTGAATCTCTGTAGTCTTAGAGAAAAGGTTTAAAAAGTTCATGTGGTTAATTTTGGTGGTGTCAAAAGCAGGATCAACTACATTTATGTCACCCATTGTTTGGTCAACTTTTAAATTAGAAAGCTTGCAGTCTTTTATTTTGTTTCAGTGTGCTTTTTGTGAGAGGATTTCATTTAATTTCTACCGTGAGGTAGGATGCATTTACTGTTTAGTGAATGTAGAATAATTAATTCCACCTCCATAATTATTCTTTAAAGTACTTGGATATTCTCAATCAAGTCCCTTCTATTTAAAAAACAAACAAACCAACAAGAAACAAACAAACAACCCACACCACATCAAACAGAGGAGCTCTATTTTTTTTTAACCAAGTAATATTTTACAGATTTGTTGTCTTTGGGCTTTCTCATTAGGTTTACATCCAGGATGTACTACTTTAAATTGGGCCTTGTCAGCAATCACTAAATCCAATTGATTTCTTATGGATGATATTCTTCTTTTTTATATCCCAGTTAGTCTTTTCCCTTCACCAATTGAATAATATTCATTACAGCACTAACTCACCTTTGACAGTGTGTTATTGTAGTGTGATGTAATTTTTCTAACCAGGTACACATATACCCTATAATTTGTTTTTATTTCAAATTTTCATCAGCAAATTACCTGATGGAAAAGTCTCTCCTGATGTGCTTTTTTTTTTTTTTAGCAGATATAAGTTAGGACAGTGCCATAGGTTAAGTAATCTACATACTTATTTGCACTGTATGTGACATATAGTATTTTATATAGTATTTGGGGAGAAGGACAGATTTGGAGAGTAGCAAATAACAAGTAACAGTGCCAGTTTCTCTGAACATCACTCTCAGCAGACAAAATGGTCCTTCAAATAGCTCATTGCAAAAGTAAGTGTGCAAGTCTCATATGATGAAGAAAAGGCTGCTCACAGGTTTTTTTGTAAATACCTTAAATAATCAAACTAACAAGCTCAGAAATTGTTATGCTGCCCTTTTTTTATTATACTTCTGAGATTATGCAGCAAAACTGTTTTCATATGCCTATATATTTTTTCTTGGTCTTTTTCTTTACTTTTCAGTAATAGTTTAAAAAGTTTTTTTATAATTACTGATCTTTTTAGAAAGAAAAACCACTATTTTGCAATATCCAAATTTAGCAACATTGACCTAAACTGAAGGCAGATCCATTTCTAGATTCAAAGAAATATTCAGCATTGAAACATGAGGTTTTCATCTCCTGCTTGTTATATGTATGTATTTTTATTTGTAATGTACATACTAGCAACCTGTGATAAAGCAGTTCATGGAATGCTTATGAGGTTTTATATTTCTAAATCACCAATAATAATCCAAGGACCGGTATCTTATTGTGAACTAACTGCCTTTTGTTATGGCCTTTGGAAGCTGAAGTTGTAAATGTTGCCCTCAATGCTGTGTTTTTTCACGGTTAAATTGAACATCGATTTGGTAATCCTGGGAAACCTTACTGAAGGAAAGGCTAAGGAAAGAGGAAAAATAAAAATGCATGCGCTCTTTCTAGCAGGTGCTACTGAGTATTATTGAGGGGGCGGGGGTACAACAGCAGCAATGAGATCATCCTGGCAATAATAAGAAACCCAAACCCAAACGCAGCAGACCCGTCATCTCCGCAGCCGCTCNGGTGCGGGCGCGGGCGCGGGGGGAGCCCCGCACAGGCCGCGCTCATTCGCGGCCTCCTCGGTGTCATTTGAAGTTGCTGCCGTCGGCCAATGGGGCTCCTCCCGCCCGCTGACATCACTCCCCAGCCAGTTCCCTCCAGCTGCAGAACGCTTCAGTTTCTGTCTTTTTTTAAACTAAAATGGAGGCTGCTTTCTTGCCTTAAGGAGTACAGTGCCGTGCCTGCTGGAGCCTAGATGTTGACATGTAACAGAGCTGGCAGCAGGATGGTGGTTGACGCAGCCAATTCCAATGGGCCGTTCCAGCCCGTGGCCCTTTTACATATTAGAGGTGAGTTATTGTGCGTGTAAGAGTGAATCGCGACCCTCTGACGAGCGAATAAATGGCTATTGTGGAGCTCGGAGAAGGGGAGCAGGAAGTCCTTTGTAGCTCAGTCCCTCTCGGTTTGTTAGAGCCGCAGTAAAACCGGCGGAGAACAAAACCCATTTTCCATTAAATGTGTTTGGGGAAGATTTAAGAATTCGTGAAGGCATTGCATACATAGTTAAAAGCAGGTTTTACAGCTTTCTGCCGTAACTCTCCCATCCCCCTTCCAAGCTGTGCTGATGTCAAAGGATGTGAAGTCACTACCCCAGAAAGGTACTGAGGGGGGAGGGAAGAGCCAAGTTATCCCTATACCGTTTCTGTAGAATAAGGGCAAACCTTTGGTGTGCTTCAAAAACCTTCTCTTGTTTGAATTGTTCAGATAGAGCTCCCTTAAAGTGCACTGCAGCTTGTAAAAGAATTGGAAGTGTTGTCAGAGAGGAAGGGGGGGAGGAGATGTGACACTTACTATGAAAATATCCTTTATGTATGTAGAAGGCATTTCCTAGAAGAGATGTGGTTTGGCTTTAACAAGCCAGCTTTTATGTGCCTACTGTGTTGTGCAGTTCTGAATGTCCAGTTTCTTCACATAATAGGTTCTTTTGGGTTTATAGAATTAGTGCATTGTAAATTATTTTTTATATAATTTGAAAATACATGTGATGTATGACACGTCTGTATAATATTGAGTGTGTGTCTCTTGTTCTGCATTTTATTACTTTGTAAAATTTTGTATTGTGATGGGGTTTTTTGGTGTATTTTTTTTAGCTGGCTCTTAACCAACCAGTGCTTTTTTAAAAATATCTTCCTTAGGGTGGTTCTGGTTTAGAACTTTATTAAGGCAGAACATGTATTAGCTGGGATGAACACACCTTGAACAATAGCATTTATATGCAAGAAACATAGCTGATACCATTCTTAATTACCTTTGCATCTCAGCTTTCACTGGCACAGGCTAGATGTTAGTACTGGAAAGAATTTTTTTTTTTCATTAATACTCCATACATTGAAAAAATTTTGCTTTGGAAGTTTATAAAACCCCAACTGTTCAGAAGTCTGTTCCTTTGAGTAGGAGCATGGGTGTTCAGGTATTTAAAAATCATGATTTCTCTGCCTTTTAAAAGAGCTGTATTCTTCTCTGTCTGAAGTGACAATGGATGAATTCTGGAAAACTAATTTTGATCTGTGACTGGGGAGGAAATGCAATAAAATTACCTTGATTTCGCATAGGGACTATGCTTGTTGCCAAGGAAATATAAATGGAACTGCCTGACCTGTGGACAAGCCTTTGCTTTTCACTCTGCACAAATCATCTTAATTTCAGTTAGATGCTGCGTTTTGGAAGGGGAAAAGCACCATATTTTAATGTTGCAAGTTAGGAAAACAAACCAAGATTGCAATCAGAATGATTAAATATTGCAATGATTGTCCTTAATCCTTTGTCTCAGTATGATAACGAGGTTCTTGTCCTTGAACTTCCTATCCTGCCTTTGCTCCAATGAAATACATAATTGTGGAAACAATGGATTTTGAGAAACTGTTCTGAAATTTACTTTCCCAAGACCTGCATTTTTGTTGTACTGAATAGTACAGTAGTAAAGAAGAGGTTAAAGGGTTTTGTGGTTTAGGGCTTTTTTTTGGGTGGTATGGTTTTTTTCTGTTCAGTTGGTTTCAGTTTTTTAATGGATTATAAGAGTAGACTTTCTTGTAAGCAATTAAAGAATAACTGGGACATTGTTTGTTTTTCTTTTTTCGGCTGGCAGAAAATAAAATGGGTCTCTGGTATTATAGCCTGGAGGAGTTTCTTGACACTGGGAGAGCAAAATATCTCTTCCATACATACATACATGTGTGCAGAAGTTCCTTTGTGGTTTTTGTGTGTACCTCATGTCATCAGCTGCGCTGATGCTACCAGTTCTGATGCTTCCAAGATGAAGCCAGTCAGAACAATACATACAAAACTAATGGCAGTAAAAATTAACTGGTAATTCTGAAGGCTAATGACATGTTATTACTGTTTGTCCCAATGCATGCTGCTTTTACAGTTGTCCTTTTGCATCATCAGTTGTAACATAGGATTAAATTTCTAGTAGAAGTGCTCCTCTTGGCATCTGTAAGAGCTAAAACTTCAAGGTCAAGGATGGGGGGTAGGGCCCTAAGGCCCTTGGGTGTTTCTCATAGATGTAGTTTGTCGAAATAGAAAAATATTTCTTAAGTACCAGTTTCATGAAATCTTTAAAATTTTGAGATGGTGTAGCTACTGTATTTGAACTCAATCCTGCTTCTAAAAAAATATGTGAAGCCTTGTGGACTACACTGTTAGTACTTCTTTGAAAATAAAAATTGCAATCTTACTTTTAAAGTTAATTCCAAAATGCTTTCTGTACCTGTAAAGTTTGCAGAATGTCATGTTTCAGAATAAAAAGGAAATTTTCAGCTAGCTCTGATGTCATGCCAGATAAGAACCTTTCTCCTGTGCATCCTGACCTGTAGGCAGCTTTGCTGAAACAACACAATTGGAAAAACAGATGCAAGTGGTTTTTTAAAATTATATTTAAGTTTTGTGAATAGGAAATAAGAACGTCAGAACTGTCTTAACTGCCATTGCTGACACTGGTATCAGCAACATCACCGAAAGAAGGAACAGTAGGTACTTGTAGGATAGAAGGTGCCACACCACAAATACGCCACCCTCCAGCAGTTCATTTGGCTGCCAGTGTGCATTCATCTTGGGTATGGTGCAGCCGTGTAATCCTGACTCACACTGCTGTGGAAAGAGCTGTGAGTCGTCTTGGGGTTCCATTTGAGTGAGGAGCTGTCTTTAGCTCAGGCACGTGGCCTTGGTTGTTGCCTCAGCTGGGTTGCAGCCGTGTGGTTGTCCTGTCACGTGCCTCGCTGATCTGGATCCCAGTGTGTTGGCTACCCAGCTTGGTGTCCCTCTTCACTGTGCACTTGTTCAGCAACCGCGGGACTGTCGGCTGACCCTGCTCGGTGTCAGCATAGCTGCTCTCCTTTCTTCATTCAGGTACTGCGAGACTTTGCCCTTTGTCACAACTGTAGACTTGGCAGTTGTTCAAGAGCAGTGTGTAGAAATCAGAAATGCAGAAGGTGACTTTTGACCCATTGTTGGAGAATAACAAGCACCCAAAGAGCCTAGTCCACACTAAATGCAAGTGGTGTGGCACCACTGCTGTACGTTGGTTGCTTGTGCTGAAAACACTGGCTCAGTGAGAGTAATTGGCCTGCAGGGGTGATGAGTCTTTGGTTGTTGCACCTGCTACAGGCTTTCCTGGGGGCCCAAGTTGTGCTACTGCTGCGTTGGTCTTTCTAGAGTACAAGGGTAGCTGAACATTGTGCACTGAGTTGATTGTCACTGATTATCATCATGAACTGAAAACTTAGTTGTATTGGAATGATAGAAAGTGTCCAGGAAAATTACAATTTCAGTTTGAGCAGCTGTTACAGCTATGGGATAACCACTGTGGTTTGTGATCTTGGATAAAGACTTACAATTTCAGTTCGAGCAGCTGTTACAGCCATGGAATAACCACTGTGGTTTGTGATCTTGGATGAAGATGTGAAACAAACGTAGCTAAAGGAACTCATCATGGGATATCTGCATGGAGAGCTCCTTTAGGATCTTTATGCATCGACAGGCCACTAGCAATCAAGATGACATTAAGACAGCCCAGAGAGTTAACAGGCATTATGAATTTAGCATTTTTACATCAAGGAGGGAAGCAGAGTTTTCAGGATGCGTCCCTCCTTATGGAGCCTTTCTGGCAGCTAAACCCCTAGGGTGATGGAAGTGCATTCAAGGCCCTGACAGGAGGAGCCACATAAACAAGGTGAGGCTTGGGGAAAGGAAGCATTTTGATTTCCATCTCAGCACTTCAGGCAGAGGAAGTAGCTGTAAAAGCAGCATGGATTAGGACAAACAATAAACATTTGTCACTAGACTTCAGAGTTACCAGTTCATATTTACTGGTAAGTGTTGTCCTGCTCAAAGCCATAACTGTAGTACAGAGTGCAGTAACAGGTAGAAAATAATAGTAATTAATTCTGTAGGCAGAATATTAATATTTAGGGAGGAGCAGATGTATTTCGTTAGGAATACAGTTCAGTGTTGATAAGAAAATTGTATTAATACTGTTTTATCAGAGCATAGAAGTAGCCCAGATGCCAATGTTTTCATGAACTCAAGACACATATTTGAACAAAATACGTCTAAAACTCTGTCCTGATCTGCAATGGCAGAATTAGCAGAATGTAAAGGTTACTTTAATGGCTTAGTTGCAGACTGGCTGGAACTGGTAATGTCTGTTCATGCTTTTCAAAACTTTTTTTCAAGATGTTTTGCAAGACATACTGAAAGTTGTGTGGGAAGAATGGTGAGAACACCCTGATGCTATGTTAACTCAAACTGATGCTTCCTGTAGGCCATAACCTGTTTCAAATATCTCATTGTCCATCCTTCTCCTCTGCCTTCCAGAGCAGCAAATGTTTTTGATAGATTTGACTTGTAATTATTTAGGTTACTTTAGATTTTGTGGAAGATGCTTTGACTTTTTTTTGAAGATGATGTGATATTAACTTTGTACATTTTTTTCTGTGTTCCTTGTATGTATTCATCTTGAGTGAGGAATCATGGAAGGTAGTTCAGATTCCATCTTTACATTGTGTTCTCCAGGGCAAAAAATGTCAGTGGTAGTGTTGTTGTGATGTAAATATCTGAGTATTTAGGTAGAAATTTGTGTGTTCCTCAAAGGTGGTGAAAGATTGTTGCTTAGCTGGGCAATATATATCTTAAAGGAAAAAGGCTTTCATTTTAGAAAGAATCCATTGTGTTTTTCTTTGTCTTGAAAAGTAATTGACCTGAAGATACTGCTATCTACCCACAGTTGCTAAAAACTGTTGCTAGACTGTTTCTTTGCAGGAATTTTATCTGAACTAAAAGAAGAATAAAAAATTATCCATTTATAATTAAATGGGAAGCAGAGCCCAAAGCTCACACTTCAGAAATAGTACAGACCAAACTCAGCATGCAGAACACCATTTACCTCATGATGTACAAAGGAGACTGAAAGAACTGGATTTGTTTGGCCTGAAGGAAGGAAGGTTAAGGGAAGGTTTGATCTTTGACTAACTGATGGGAGGGTATAGAGCACAGAGCCAGGCTCTTCTCACAGATCCACAGTAAATGAATGAGAAGTAACCAATATCAGTTGCAAACACTGGAGATTGCAATTGTGCACAAGGTGAAAATATTTTTGCCATAACATTGGTTAAAAGCTGGAACAAGATTCCAAAAGAGGCTGTGAAATCTCTGTACTTGGAGGTGGTTTGACTGGAATATGCTGACAGCAGCTGGGTTTATGTAGCGGGGGATTAGACAAGCAGAAATTACCGCACCCTTCTGGTGAAGATTATTCTATGGTTCTGTCATTCTTTGGTGCTTGTGGGACCAAAAAATGACTGGCCTTGCTGTAACTTAAAATATTACAATATCCATTTTAATGTACTTTTTTTTTACGTTCAAAGAGCAATATTCTTACTGTAAATGCTCTCTTTTCCCCTTGTCTTTTCTCTTTAGTTACTAAGGCAGACTTTAATATGTTTGGTGCTAGCATGCCTATTAGTAGTACTTTTACCTCTGTTAACTCTCAGTTTTTGGTGTTAATGGTGTTTAAATTATTCTTACCATGTCTTAGCAAACTGTTAAAGATGAGTGACTGGAACTGCATGCAGTATTAAAAATATTGGCATGCTAAAAGGATGTTTTATTCATTTCTAAATCTTCAGTTAGGAGCTCAGCAGCAGTCCATAACTCTTCTGAATAAGTTAGAATTAATAAATGTATACAGGCAGCTATTTCACCCACATTTCTGTACATTTATCAGCTTTTGGAAAGATCTAATAGATTGAATTAATTTGCTCAGTATTGTGAGATTTTTCTCTAGCCTTTTTAAACAAGTTTGAACCGACAATGAGTACAGCTTTTAACAAATTATGTGACCTTGCTATTCATCTTCTGTGGTGTTTATGAAAATGTTGAACAGCGTCATTTCTAACACCTCTTACAACATG
Organism: Dryoscopus gambensis; assembly: GCA_013389985.1. Taxonomy (NCBI): domain Eukaryota; kingdom Metazoa; phylum Chordata; class Aves; order Passeriformes; family Malaconotidae; genus Dryoscopus; species Dryoscopus gambensis. The sequence continues at coordinate 12,629 of WEIT01015571.1, read as the reverse complement.
TCTGTAGTAATCTTCCTGCATTAAAACAACATTATGTTAAAAATATAAAAACCCCAGGATAATTGTCACTTACCAACTTTCTAATACTTTCCAAGAACTTGATACATTTCAGGCACAATTTCCTTTATCTGTATTGAGTTTGCCTTTTGGGGGGGTATTAATATTTTATTTTACTCTGAAACTGGCCTATGCTGGTTGTAAAAGCATACCTAAAAATCTCAAAGTCACCTTTCACGATACTGGTTTTTTCCTCTTAGTATATTCTGCAGCAGAAAATGAATCTGGTTTATTCCTTCTCTATTTTCTGTGTAGCTAATATTCACCTGTGCATGCATCTTGCACCTTCCACATAAGTAGGTATTTTTAGGATGATGAACTTATTCGGTCTGAGGATGTATGTTTATTTAAATATTAATTTTCTTTAATTCTTTAGCACATTTAAATTCAGTAAACATTTAAGGTACAGTCGCTCTTTGTTGTGAGAAGTGAGCAAAGTGAGGAAAGGTACATAGAGGAGACATCTTAATTTTCTTCAGAGATGCTTGCACAGTGGTGATGAATTGTGTTGATTCTCTTTCAGGGAATTTAATTTTTTAAATGGAAGGCTTGTTTGTACCTTTGTGGAAATATTTCCATGCAAAAGGCCTTCAAGACTTTTTTTAACCCTGCCAGTCCAATAAATGGGATTTCCCATGGTCAGCACACATCTTCTATCCTGCTTTGTGGGTCACAGTTGTTGTTGGGTTTGGATCTAACAGCTCATATAACTTGGATAAACCTCAGCTGAGATTTAAAGGAGATGAAAATGCTTGTTCTTCCCTTTTCTCCCCCATTAGCCAATTATAATTTGGTAACCTGAAGGAATGAGAACTTGTGTTTGGACTGTTACCTTCCTACCAAGCCACCTGGACTCCATTGGTACATGGCCTGACTCCTGAAGCTCATAGTCATCCATCTTGCCAAAAGTTTCCGATTTCTCATGGGAAATTCTCAGCCATTGCTGCTCCTTAACGTCTCTTAATGACTTGTACACTTAATTGTTATCTTTGAAACCCATCCACTGTTTCTTTCTAAAAGTGTTGGCTCAAAAAGGAGAAGTAAGGCCATCTTCCTCAAGGACAAGCAGCAGTCCTATTCTTAATGAACCTAGGCCTCTTGTATTTATAAAATTATGGAAAGTTTCATCTGTTAGTATTAGATAATCATCTGAATCATCAAAGGACTGATATTGGTACAAATGGCCCTGTTATTGTATTACTTGTTGTACTGTTTTGCTAGATCTTTTGGAAGGGCATTCAGACATTGCCAGACATAGACTGATGGGTTTTTAATGTATCTACCAAAGAAACTCATGGGCAGTGTTTTTAATACTTGACCAAGAAGACATTTAAAGGAGGTTGCTTAGTTATTATTCCTTCTGCCTTTAACATGGTGACATGCTTATTAACTCTTTACACTCTGGTAGAAAGTGATGCATGGTGTTTTATCTTGCTACTGCTTTTACTCTTTGTTCTCTGTCACTCCTCCTTTCTTGACTTGGTTGTTGGTTGGGTTGTTTTTACCTTCGCGTAGACCCCTTGCCCATATGAAGTGTGAATGTATAGATTCTTCTGCTGGAAACAATGAGGATGTTAAGTGTTGACACTACATGTAAAATATCTAAGGGCATGACTGTAAAATATTTCTAAGGGGACTTTTTGTTGAGCTAAAATTACCATGAAATTATAGGAAGGTAGTCAGCTGGAATTTTTAGATTACATTTACTGACTCATGGAGTAACGTGCATGCCCTTTCAAGGAAGCAAAAATGTATACCCTCAAATTTTTTTTCATACTGGTTTGTGATGGTTGCTGTGAAATACATTTTAAGGTTAAAGTTAAGTATCATTTGTTTTTGTGGTAAACTTCTATTTCCATTTCTGTTTGAAGCTTCTAATAATTAATTGAGACTTCTGTAAAGTCAGCTAGTTCGTTGAACTGATGCCTTGAAGTGGCTATCTGAAAACAGAGGCTAGACAAAGATTAAGAGAATAAAAGCAGGTATTTATTTGAAGGGCCTTCAAAGGTACACCTTGGGCAGTCAAAAGTCTCCACCCAAGACAAGATGCTGGGCCACAGGTTTTTCACACTTTTATAAGTTTGGCCCATTTGTGTATCGGGGTTAGTTCTCCAAACCTAAGGCATCACTGTGTGCTATCAAATACTGTTGGCTACTGACACTGCACTGTAAACCACACAGATTAAGTGAGCACCAGCAATATTTAATACATACAGGATTATTTGCATCATATACAGACAAGATATTCATCTGGGGGAGGTGGCTTTTGTGCTCTAACCCTTATGCCAGAGGTGGACACCGTGTACCAGTGAAAGCAGAGTCTCACCAGCCTCATGGAGCCAGTGCCTGCCCTGTGTGTGCACCATCCTGTCTCAGGTGATAAAACTGAGAGAAATGGAACATTGAGTGCATGATGTTTTAAAGCCACATCTGCACATCCTCTAATCGTTTCCACTCAATGCACATACAAATCATGTGGTACCATTTCTGCTGTAACTTGCCAATTAAGCTCTCTTTTATAAAAATATAGTTAAACTTAGGGGTGGGGTCTGAGTGTAGGTTCTTACCAGTAGTGGAAGTGACAATTTCATGTCAATTTTCATAATTGTTCTTGTTACTAAGAGTGATATGAATTTTATGAAGAATCTATTTTTTTTATAAGTTACACAAAGAAAAAAATATACATTAAATGTAAAATTTAAAAACTAGTTTTAAAATTGTTCATTTGTGACTTTTCTAGTTGTTTATAGAAGTCTATTAATTTGAAGCACTTTTTCATTTTAGGGATTTTTATGGAAAGTTGTTAATTTGCATTTTGGATTAAAACTACCAGCTATGTGGCTTCACAAAGCCTCTAGAACCAAATTCTGCTATTTCTTTTAGATTTAAAGTGAATGCATAAGAATGCCAGTGATGTTTCAAAGGTGTCCTGTGTTCATTCAAGTCATGTTGGAAAGAAAGCTTGGAAGAAAATTATCAAAACCTGCAAAAAAAATGTGGTGTCTGTTCTTTGGGTGCAATAAGTTCTTCTTCAAAAAATTTTTCCAAATGAACTAGTCTTAACACTAGAATCTTCTGACCTATTCCCAGAATGTTTCTGTATCTTTTGCTCCTGTTGCATCTAATCTCCTGTATAAACTGTCTTAAAATCCAAAAATTGATGCATAGGGGTTTTTTGAGGACTATCTTAACTTACTTGCATGCGATAAAAAACGAGTTGTTCATGTTCCAGTACAAAATTAAGATTTTTTTGGCTTTTGACTCAGAATATAACGCATCCTCTCAAAGTCAAAACTTTGAGTGTGTATTTCACTACATAACTTTTCTCACTTCATATTATTGGAAACTCAGTAATCATTAATGTATTCTAAAGAATAAAGAATTCTAAAGTTCTTAGGTAAATGGAAGAAATTAGAACAAATTGCTTTCATTGCACATTAAATCTTCTGTTAAAAAGGGAAAATGTAAATAGAATAATGAGTATTTGGGGAAATGTGCTGGGAGTGAGATGTCTTAACATGTCCAGGACTTCTGGCCATCTAATAGGGAGTCAGTCTTGGATTCATAGCTAATACAGCCAATCAGCTTGTTTGTGCCCTGTAAATTTACAGATTTCTTGGAGGCTCCAATTTAAATGTATTCCATTCTGCAGTTCATTCTTTCTGCTGTGTGAAAGGGATGGAAATTTGGTGGAAGTGATCAGCAGAATGTCAGCTTTTCTGGCAGCTAAGGAATATTAGGGACACTGCTGCTAATAGGTACATTGTCAGTTCTTACTGAATTCCTTTGTGAGACTGGAATTAGTTTGACCAGAAACTGAAGACATCTGTTGAAGAAAATGTGTATGTTTTCAGAGAAATATGATATGAGGAAAATAATGTTGGATTGTGCAGGAGTAATTTTTGGGTTAAATGGGAAATTATTACATAATTAGTTCTTGACAAATATGCATGTATATTGCATCTTTAATCATCTTAAATGTTGAAACCATGTATTTTAGCAGATTTTTAAATGAGTATAATTAGCTTTCTACTTTGAGTCAAAACTTTCCTTGCTGCAAAGTAATTTTTATTTACTAACAGGGAGCTACTCATAATTGAGTTTAGCCTTTGACATGGCCAGCATTGACCTCTAAGCAAGTTACTGACCTAGTTCTAAATATATTTCTTTATTTTCTTACCAAATCATTGTTGCTATGCTGCTTGATCATTTCTTTTACCTGTATCACCTCACACAGGGAAGCTAAGTTTAAGAGGGTCTGGGGCTAAGAAAGGGTTGTTCATGCTAAAAAAATGAGGAAAATTGAAATGAATTGAAAGATAAGGGTTTTTTAAAGGGATACAAAAAAACCCCCCAAACAATCAGTCAAGAAAACCAACCAACCAAACAAAAACCCTACCACAACCCCCCAAAAAACTGAAATACGTACCAAAAAAACCTATGTTAAAGATAGACTTGCAGTCTATTGAAGTCTATTAAGAAATTGATCTCAAGAAAACCACAAAAGCCCTGTTGATTTCTGGTGAAAACACTCTTGCATATCATTACAAAATGATGTGTCACAATTTGGGATGATTTTAAATGTTGGTCAGCTGTTCAGGACCTTAGTTTGCATCTCAAACTCAGTGTGACCTGAGCAGTTTAAGCTCTTCCTATAAAAAAATACTTACCCTTCCTATTTCTAATTTTAAATAGAGTGGAGAATTTAGAAAACTAAATCAGAGTTGTCATCAAGGAAGGTTTATGGCAGTTTTTGTTAATTTCAAAATAAATGTTTGCTTCAGACAAGCAAGGAAGTGCTTATAACATAACCAGAGTTCCTGCATGGGGACTGGGCATTTGCTTTAGGTTGCATTGGAGTGTGAAACACATCAGTTTGATCACAGAAAAGCCAGGGGGGCTTTTCTTCCTGCTTTGTAATTTATTGTGTCATCTATTTCTAAGCCTACACATGACCCAACTTGTGATACCTGTTAATGATTATTCTAAGTGTCATCTTGAAATTTGCCTGTTTTGTCATTCAGAAGCATCCAGCAGAAAGCAAGCAGTAGCCCCCAGGTTTAGCAAATGTGCAGGGAGTGAGGAGAGGGGGAGGCAAGCTGACAGGCTCTGGAGAGGGAACCAAGTTATTTTACATTTTGCCGGTTGAGCGTTCTTTGAGTTGTACTTCTCATGGATGTGTGACAGGTACTGTTGATTGACAAGTTACTCAGAGCAGTATCTGACTGGAATTCTGGAATTAGGGGTTGGTGTGTGGCGTTTGGGTGTGTTTAAGGAAAGAGCCCATTTGCTTATAGCAGATGGTTAGGCTTGATTAGCTGATATTTATTTCATCCAGGTGTCCAAAGTGGCAGAGTTTATTCAGTGGTGCATGTATTTCTTCAGTTTACTTAATATAAATCTTCTGAGTTACACCATGCACTTTAGTTGTGATACAGAACATAATTCTGGTCTGGTCTCACTACAGCAGTGCTTCATTTTATCAGAGAGGCTGTTAAATATATTTTAAAACAATTTTAAAGCTTTCAAACACATTTGAAGATGTTAGTTAACTTGGTTTGTACTCCAGGAGAATGGATTCAAGCACACTCTAGTGGCTGTGAAATTGTGGGGTTTTCTCCTAGTGTTTTGGTCATGTTAACTGTATGTGTGCCAAAAAGCGTTACTGAGAGTTCTTTGTTCCTCAAATCTCTCTTTCCCTGTTAAGACACTTTTTTCCTTCCATTGTCTATTTGATTATCCTCCTTGCCATTTTTCTCCCTAATTTTCAGGTAGAATTTCCATTTCATTAGCTCAAGCCTATTTCGGCTTGTTTCACATGTCATTTCCTGTATAAGCATTCCTGTTTTCCCCTTTATGCTACATTGCTTTTGAAATATTTATGCGGTTACCACTTCTACTTTTCACTTTCTGTTTTTAAACTTTTTGATATAGTGTAAAAAACTTTCTTTCTCTTAACTATGATTACAAATATCCTCTTAAGGCTTTTTAAAATTTCACATGGCATCTAATAAAACAGTTGACTTCTGATAAAACTCTTTGTAAAGCAAGAGCTTGGTTCAGCGTGGCGTTGGTCTGCTTTTGAAAAATCATTAGATAATTTGGTGTCCATATTACTCACTGTTGATCTACTCTTATCATCATTAGATTTATGATGTACACCTGGAAAAAAGTAATTTCAGTGCCTCGGGTTGTTTAATATGCAAAAATTATGTCATATAGTTTAAAATGACAGCAGACATTTTTTCCTATTTCGTTATCAATCAGTCCTTAAAATCTCTCATCTAAATCTTTGACAGTTAAATGTCATTACTTAGTTCCTCTATCCTCAAAACCGTGGTGTAATCTCACAGTTAGGAGACAGCTGTCTCCAGTTATGAATTCCCCAAGGACGGGAGCTTTCAGAGGGGATTAGTGTTGTAAAGCACCTGCTTTGAGCTTCACTCTGGGACTGACAAAACATGTGCTTCCCATTCCTTTCAGGCTCTTTTAAGCTGTGGGGTTCTTGAGGTGTTGTCTTTTTTTTTTCTTTTTTCTCTTTCTTTTTTCCAGTTGCTGTTTAATTAGTCTGGTAATAGCTCATTTGATTCTAACAGCCCTTCTTCTTTTTCATTACACAGAAAAATATATTACATTAAAAGCCTCATAATCAAATGGAAAACCACTGTTTTGAATGGTAATTTAGCCAAGAGATTTCTTCATGTAGAAACCAAAAATGTTAAATGCTTATGTACCTTAATGAATTCCAACATGTTGCTCTTGCCTCCCCCTCCTGTATCATAAAATGATTTGGATTGGAAGGGACCTTAGAGAACATCCAGTTCCAACTCCTCTGCCATGGGCTGGGACACCCTCCACCAGACCAGGTTGCTCAGAACCCCGTCTGACCTGGCCCTGAACACTTCCAGGGATGGGCATGCACAGCTTCTAAGCCCAGCCTGTTCCAGTGCCTCACCACCCTCATAGTAAAGAATTTCTTCCTAATATCTAGACTAAACCTGCCCTCTGTCAGTTAAAAGCCATTACCCGTTGTCCTATCACTCCAGTCCCTTGTCAAAAGTCCCTCTCCAGCTCCCTTGTAGCCCCTTTGCATAGTGGAAGGTGCTCTAAGGTCTCCCCAGACTCTTCTTATATCCAGGAGAACCCCAGCTCCCACATCCTGTCTTCACAATAAGGTGCTCCATCCCTCTGAGCATCTTCATCACCCTTCTCTGGATTCACTCCAGCAGGTCCCTGTCCTTCCTGTGTCAGGGACCCTGGAGCTGGATACATGATTAGGACTATTTTCATCCACAAGCTGTCATAGGTGAAATAACCTTTTTATAGTAAGTGAAGTTACAGCTTCATCCAGGCTGAAGATTGGCATAGAAGCAATGTCAGTGCTGTTGCTTTATTAAAATACAGAGCTTGAATGTGTATTGTTACACAGAACTTGATTGATGGAAAGAAGACATCTTTAAATAAGATAGAGTACCTCAATGTCCAAGAAATTGGAACTACTTGAAAATGAAATAAAAGGCAGCTTGCTTTTGAATTTTAGGTAGAAAATGTGCCACATATTTATAATTTTAAGTATTGTTTTTAAACCTTATTTTTGTCAGTATTTAGGGGAGTAGTTACTATATTTTGTGTGTCTATCACATTTTGGGTGTTAGCTTTTCAGCTGAAAATGTGAAACAGCGACAGATAGGAACAGTGTGATTTCTCCAAATATAGGGAAATGAAAGGCAGGGTTTTTTCCAGTTACCAATTTCTGTTATCTGAAGAAGAGCCAAAAGGCATTTCTGGCAGCAGGTCAGTTCCTTGAATGCAGAGGAGTCGACATCAGCAGCTGTAACTGCAGCTGGTTCTCATTCTCCTGTCTCTGGAGTACCTGCACAGGTACTGAACATCACAGGGCTGTATCAGGGCAGCTGATGCAGATGAAGGATGCACTTTGGAAGTTTCAGTTCACTGTCTTAAGTACTGCCTGAGACTGGAAACTTCCCCTGTGCACCCGCCTACTCTTCTCAGCTCACCTTCTAATTGGCCTTGAACAAAATAACTTTACTATGATAATAACTGGTTGGAATACTTAAATATTTTCTTGTAATCCTTACGGAAGCTCTAAGTACTTGTAAAATATTTTTAATTAAAGAGTTGTTTGGGAGTCATGAGCTTGTTGTAGATGAGACAAAGTCTATCTACTCTTCAGTGTCCTATTTCTGATGGGAAATGTGTTAAGTGTCTCAAAAAAAAAAAGCAGAAATGTTTGCAGATCTCGTATGTGGTAATTGGAGAAGGGCCTTAAACTTACAGCTCAATTCTTTTAGAGTAGCCTGTGTTCTTTGACACTTTACAACATTGACATGTACATCCCTTTATCTTCAATAGTGAGATAAAGAACGGAAGTTTGTTCCTCTTCTGTGCCACTTAAAATGTTTATATGTGGTGCTCTCTTGAGCTTAGTACTAGCACTCTGTTTTTCCATGAGTATTCCTGTGGCTTTGGTCACTGTGGTCATTATTCTTCTTTTAAGCATTTCTTTTGGCAAAGAAATGTTTCTGCAGGGTCAGTAAATAAAACAGTATAAACAGTAGTATTTTCTATGTATTTATTAGTCCAGTGTATCCATAAAACATCTTGCCTGCTTTGAGTTGTCTGCAGCCAAACTCGCACTACTAGAGTTGCTAGTTATAGTATAAAATGTATTGTGTATAATTATAGTACTTTCTTGTATTCCTTGAATTTATTTTTATATGCTGCTAGAAGTAATAGCTTTAATAAATTTACCCATGCGTGAATTGGAAGTTTTCTTCCATGTACCACCCATTTATTTCCCATATCATGTGTTAGGATAGAATTCTGTTAACGGGCGACTGTCATCTTTAATTAGTGTTAATTATTGTCATCGTGATTTCAATAAAATCACTGAAAACCATAAAGGGTTTGTCACATAATAGAAATGCAACAAAAATCCTTCCAGAATAGTGTTTTCTTGCTTTGAATTAGGATAGTAATTAAACTGTTTCAAAATAAGGTAAATATTTTAAATGGAATCTTATCACCTATTAGTTCAGCTTTTGTAATATTCTAATTTTTTTTCTGATTCTTCTCATTTTTAGGACTTGATTGCTAGCTTTGGAAAAAGTGCTAGTTCTGGTAAACCCATGTTTTAACAGACTATGTTCTTTCCATATTGTGTAGTTCCTCTGCCTTCGTGTCTGGCAATTTCCATTTCTGTTACTCAAGGCACTGAACTCTATTCTTTGAAAAAATGCCGCTGTGGTATTGTCAACTGAAAAGTTTAAAGAGAACATTGCAGGATACTAGACTCCCCTTGTTAAAGTACAACTATATAGGGCATATTACAAAGATTCACTAAAGCTTTAGTGCTGCTTCTTTTGCCAATGAACGTCAAATCTGAAATGCACTAACACTTCTGACCAGCAGAAGGGACCATGTGACCAATAAATTTAGGGTTTTCTTCTGGGTAGCACCCTGCTTGACAATTGAATGTTGGTTTTCCAAACAGCTAAAATTTCTAGTCCTTCTTTACGGCTGCAGACACGTTTGTGAGATGTATTGTCTACTTGCAAGCAGGAGTCATCCTACATGCTTGGGCTTTTTCTCTATGTCAGTGTATAAAGAAGCAGTTACTTTCAGCATATGGTTTTTAGTTTGTCTTTTTTTCTGTGACCTTATTTTTGCACAGGCTCCTTCTCCTTTGTGTGATGATGTTCTTTGGCTTAAACTTCTGTGTGCGTTTCTGTATGAAAAAAATCTAGCTGCCCATCTAAAATGAGAGGAGTTTTATTTACTGTGTGCACATAGTCCTGACTAGTAGCTGTGGGTATCTGATAGTTTTAAAGAAACTATCTTTTCTTTCCGTGAAATAGGGACCTGTCAGCCAACCAAATCTGATACCTCTGCTAAGCTTTTATATGCAACTAAAAAAGTATTCACACAACTGAGATGAATTTTGTCTTCTGAATGTATTTTTTGCAAATTGTCAACCATGTCTCTTGTTTTCTGCTTTCAAAATGATGTAACACAGTGAGTTTTACTGGCCACAAATTGTGTTTTGTGGTAGGAATTGCATCAGCTTTTCTCTGTGTCAGGACATGACGTAAAACTTGAAATTCTACCTTTATTTTGGTTCCAATCTGTGCTAGAAATCAGCTGGTTTATGTGAGAGCTCTGGGTCACCCACTTACCCTGCCTTGCCTTTTGTCCTCCATTCAGGAACTTTTACATTGCACAGTTGTCACAGAACAATGGGCTTCAGTGAAAAAGGTAGGGGATGGATCTGTCATTTAGTGCCCAAGTATCAGTTCTGGTGTAATTTTAAGGAGTAGCTTCTGAATAATTATGACCTTTCCACAGTCATTGGGGAATGGAGCCCCAGAGTTGCACAGGTAGGGAGGTTTTTTCCCTAATGGCATTCTCTTCAAATATGCCAGTTAATTAAGCAAATGGAAGTGAGGGGTTATCGTTTAATTGAAGTGGAAGGCGATTTAGAATTTGGTGTGCAGTTAACTGAAAGAGCATAACCAGATAGTCCCTGGCACATGGCTGAGGTCAAAGGATTTGTTGGGTGTCCCAGAGCTGCTCTGCAGGTGTGCATGTGTGCTCTGCACAAAAATTATGGGCTACTCCATTCAGCTTCTTAACCACCTTCTGCTTGGTGTCATGCTGAAATTATCCTTTCAAACCTTNCCAGACAAGTACTAGAAGAGATGTGAGGTCCAGACACTTGAAAGCTGTGGATGAACACTCCTAAAGGAAGGGGTTGTGTCTCACTCAAATAAACAAAACACAGTTCATTAGGAATATGTGTGGTTCCCAGTCTATATAAAGAAGATTTCTCAAATAATAAGGATGACCGAGGTACTTTAAAATAGTTAAGCCACTTCAGAATAAGTGGCAAGGGAGGTGGCTTGCCTAGTTGAGGGTGTTTCTTTACCCTCTTAGTTGTCAGTCTTTTAACTTTCACTATTAGTGGTAATTACATCTTTAATGCTTCCTCTCCTTTAAGGTNTCCTTTAAGGTTAGTGTACTGTAATCACTGTAATTGTATGTCCATTACTTGTATAATTATAGTCTGTACTTAGGCTTTGGATTTTGTGGAGAATGCATTCATAGCACAGTATCCTTAAGTGTAACTGTTGTTACACTTCAGGTTGAACCATTTTCCATTTTACAGTTAATTGGGAAAAGGTAACCACTCCAACCACTTTGTATGTCTGAGGCTTTTTACATTCAGGTCGTAAATTTGGCTGGCTTTCAGTATGCAAACTGCTCAATTAATTAATTTTTTGATATTTTCTCAGGAGAAATTATTCATTACTATAATTTTTAATTCAAATAAACAAAAGTGTTGGGTAGTCAGATACAAAATTTGT
>WEIT01015570.1:278307-296090 GCA_013389985.1 Dryoscopus gambensis | reverse complement strand
ATCTTCTTTTCAATTTATATACGATATTTAATTGACTCTAACAAGTCAACTGAAAGTTTAAAGAACTCTTTCAATGTGTTACTTCCTCTTAGTACTGATTACATATTTCAATCATCTATAGCGGAATGGACAGAAACAACTACTAGACATAACTGTTGATCTACTTAAAATATTTTTAAAAGTAATTTCAGGTATTTCCACATTTCCTAAATAAACATATACATCTTGGATCTTGATAATAAAACATATTTATTGGTATATTGTTGGAAAACGACACAACATGGTGACAAGATTTATTCTTAGTACTTCCTGTAACACTCCACAACACAGATCAAAAACTTGTTTCAAGATTCTGATGACTAGCATCACATGAATGCAAGAACAACCCTTTTTAAGAAATCGTTCACTTTGTTCATTTGACTGATGTACAACAGACGCACCAGCAAGTGAGAGTGTGCAGTTCCGATAGGTTTGCAATCCATAAGCACATTAAGGTCATCGTTTTCAACTATTCTTTGGTTTTTTCCCTTTCCTTTTTTTTTTTAACATAAATTCCAAATAGGTTCACAGAATAACATTATGTAGTTCTAACATTTGGGAAGTGAAAAACCATCTTACAGCATCCATTGTTGGAAAACAACTGTTAGCTTTCATTAATGAACTTACTGTTACATACATATTTCTAATATATGCAATTCTAACATCTTTATCGCAGTAGCAACTATAATATTATTAGACATAAAAAATACAATTTCAAAGCAGTTCTGTACACGATTTATCTGAAGCCTCACTGGTAACGTATTTACAGAGTTGTCTCTGAATTCAATACATTCCATGAGAAATAATGAGGAAATTCACACTAACTCAGACCATTGCTTAGATAACATAAGGAAAAACAACTTGTACATGAGAACTCTACCACTTTTTCAGACTATGCCTTAGTACAATACTCTTGTGTTTGTACTCATACATACATAGAGACATGTAAGTTACCTGATCAAAGAGCTGCTTGCCTGTTGTATTGGGCTGGATGGCAAATTCCAACTCTGCATCCATTGTGGTTACTCTGACATTGATCTACAGAACATAAGGAAATATTTAAATCATACTGTAACAGTGTAATGCTTCTATATCCTGTGATCAGCCTGTAAGAACAGTAAGTTCAACAGTTTTAATGGTCTTGTTTACACACACAACACAGCAGTAAGAAAAACAGAAAATTTGAATCTGAAAAAATTCTCACCTTTTATTTAATATAAAAGCATAATCAGGATAATATTTACCAGTAGGTTGGAAAGTTAAACTGGAGAACAAAGCTCAAAATGAATTTAATGGGATAGCTGACATCACTACTGAACAGCTGAAGAATATTGTGACATTCAGCTACTGGGCACTATCTTTCAGAGGGCTTCCCAAATGCATGCAAAAGGAAAAGTTCTTGGTCACATACATATCATTTTAAGGTACTTATGCCTAGCAATATAAAAAGACAAGCAGCCCTTGCTTGCCATTTCTGATTTCAAGCAGTGTGGTGGTCAATGTATTTAGGACTAGAGCTCGTACATCTCAGGACAGACTAGTAGCAAGTTTTCACCAACAGAAAGAAAACCTACTGAAGTCAGCTCTCCTTAGTACTAACCCCCTTCAACTCCCTTACTACAAGACTAAAGAATCGGCACCATTCAATGCACTTCCTTCTGAAAGTGAGGACCATTTTCCAGATGACTCCTGACAATCACTGGGTTTACTTCTTATAAAACAAGAAGTCAAATATTGCAGGAGATAACTGGAAGCCTTACTTGGAAGTACAACAGTCTTTTCCAATTTCTCTTCAGCTGGTACATACAGAAGTGAGAATTTCCATGAAACAGAACAAAGTATTAAATGCACAGCACTGTCTTCTCGGTGTTAGAATGGTCCTCCAGTTCTACTGCCACATATCACATTTTATTTATCTTTAGTGCATAGGAATATAAAGTGTTAAATGCCAAATATATTTTCCAATAAATGCAAAAAAAAACCCAAATTCAGACAGATATATTCCATTTTCTCTCTACTGTAAAAAAGGGAACAGGAGTAAATTAGGACTTGCATTACAGGTTCTTACACTATTTGATCTACGCATGTGCAAACCATTTCAATAAACTATTTCCCTAATTTTGCCACCAGGTGGAATACTTTGAGGAGTGAGTGTCTGGAAAAGAAGACAAGCCAAAACACAGAAGGGAGACCTAAGGTAGCGAAAAGAAAACCACAGAGCAGTTTGTCCCCATGCAACAGGTGAAGCTTGATCACTGCTCCCTTTAGTGTCACAGTAAACAACTTCGGGCGCAAAGGGGATATACAAGACAAGAGTAGCAGGAGCCTGAGCACCTCTAGGTTATAGACTTGCAAACAAGAATGACAGAAGGGGCTTAGCCAACTTTACCATGTGTGCAAACACTGATAAAGAACAAGAGTTGAAGACTTTGGACTAAAAGATAGTTTAGTTTTATTGAAAAAAAAAAAAGAAAAAGAGGGTATGTGTCAGGAAGAGGGAAAAAGATGTTTTCTGTAGATTCTCTCAGTCTGTCCATTTCAAGAGAAGAAAAAAAACACCCTTATAGAACAGAATTCCTCTAGCAAAATAATTAATTTTAAACAGTAGGTCTAACTCACTGTCAGTTGCACTAGTTTAAGCATGAGGCATTGCCCCTTAATTACAAAAATTTAATCTTTTAAAGCAGTTTTTCTATTTAAAAAAGTTAAGCCTTCTTTAGGGCAGTTAGAAGTAAGCAAGTTACAAAGAATAAGGCTTAAAAATAATTTTATTAAATGCCAAAGTGCTCTGTTATATAACAGCACCATCACCAAAACAAGAAGCGTCACAGAATAACTACAAAGCACAGCAAGTTCAACTAATTGCAGCAGCAGGCAGCAGAAACTTCTTATATAAATATCCTTACAACAAATGTCAACTTGTACAAATGCAAGAATTACTACCTGAGAGTTTATCCTTCACAAGAACTAGAATACCCAAACAGTAAAATAATAGCTGTAATACTCAAATACAAATAGCAAACTCAATTAGCTCTGAATTCTGTTTAGTTCTGGATGTTAGTGTCCCAAAAATCTGAGTGCTCTAAGAGTACACAGCTTCTACAACAGCAATAGGTACAAATAGACATTAAGAGTACCTGGCCACTTACACACATTACAGTAACTGCTTAAGCCTGTGGCATTCCTGTTTATCTTTGAACTTCAAATTAACAGACCACTCAACTGCTAATTAAAATTTACACATTCAGTTCTAATAAGAAAGTTGCAAATTAAATGGTGGTAATATTAAAACGTTACCTTTTGTGATACCAACTATTTAAAAAGAGACTTAAAAAGTTAACGCTACACTTCATTTTCTGTCTGAAGGCATTTGGACTTAGATTTTGTGCATACAAATACAATGCTTTTACAAACTTGTAACATTGTTTCACAACATCAATTATTTCTGGGCATGGAAAACATGAAAGTTACTTTTGTCAAAACCTGCAGAGCCCCAAAGGTCTACTTATCTAATTCAAACCTTGATCACATGGCACCCTCTCAACAAAAATCAAACCTCTGGTATCAGTTGCATTGTCTGCAAAATAAAGTTAGCAAACTACATTAACAAGAATCATAGGGGAAGTCTCCATAAATAAGGCAGGGAATTGAGAAAACACAAGCAGAGAAAGAAGGTTCAGGAACTTCAGCAATGGTCTGTCACTCTTGTAACCTGCTGTTGGGTATCTGGCTACTTTGAAGCAATTCTCTTTATGTGACATTGGGTACAGTGGAAATTATCTGTACCACAAATTACAAGGACAGGCACTAATCTGAACCAACTTTACCACACAAATACGGAAACAGGAAGGAGCTCTTGCAATGGTGACAAGAGAAATGCATAAAGGTTTCCTGTAGCAAGTGCTGGAAGGCTACCACTACACGTACCACAAGATCCATTCAATGCCTGCTTCTCAAATTTGCTCTCACCAGGATCCCACATCTTTGTAACAGATTCTGACAGCTCTCTTCTTCACACCAGTTCAGCCAATTGTTATCTCAAGCTTGCATATTAAATAGAATCACAGAATAGTTTGGCTTGGAAGGGACCTTTAAAGGTAATCTAGTTGAATCCCCTTGCAATGAGAAGGGACAGCTTCCACTATATCTGGTTGCCCGGAGACCCATTCAACCTGACCTTGAATGTTTCCAAGGATGGGGCATCTACCACCTCTCTGGGCAATTGTTAGTGTTTTCACCTCCCGCATCACAAAAATTTTCTTACTTATATCTAGTTTGAATCTATATCCTTTTAGTTTGAAACCATTACCCGTGCCCTATTGCAACAGGCCCTGATAAAAAGTTTGTCCCCACCTTTCTTGTAAGTCTCAAAGTACTGAAAGGTCACAATAAGGTCTCCCTGCATCTTTCTCTTCCCCTGTCTGAACAACCCCAAGTCTCTCAGCCTTTCCTCATAGGAGGGGATGCTCCATTCTGAGAACCATTTTTTCCATCCTCCACTAGACCTGATTCAACAGCTCCATGTCCTTCCTGTGCTGGGACCCCAGAGCTGGATGCAGCACTGCAGGTGGGGTCTCAGCAGAGCAGAGCAGAGGGGCAGAATCCCCTCCCTGGCCCTGCTGCCCACGCTGCTTTGGATGCAGCCCAGGGGATGTTTGGCTTTCTGGGCTGTGAGAGCACACTGCACCAGCACCCCAAGTCCTTCTCAGCAGGGCTGCCCTCCATCTGTTCACCCCCCGGCCCGTGTTGACACTGGGGGATGCCACGACCAAGGTGCAGCACCTTGTACTCGGTCTTGTTGAACCTCATGAGGTTCACACTGGCCCGCTTCTTGAGCTTGTCCAGGTCCTTGGCATCAGCAGCAATCTATCTGTATTTTACCAGACTTGCTCCAGAATGACTAAACACTGCCAAAGGAAAGGGAAGAACACACACTAAAGAACTACATGTTGATTATTCTTTGCCAAGGGAGCAACTAATGCTTTGATAACAAATGTTGCTAATGGGTTATGAGGACATTTGCCACAGCTCACAAAATAGTATTTATTTAAAAAATTCTACCACAAATTGTCTATTAAATAATTTATCAAAATAAATAAAGAGTACAGTCAGTGAACGTATCAGGAACAACAAACATTGATGTGCACTTAATAAAAGCATGCACTTCATAAGGGAATTATATTTTTACTGCATTCTTTCACCTTTAAGGACTTGAAAAACTAATTCTACATTTTCTTGTAGCACCTAACTTCAACCCTCCACAATTTAAGGGAATATTACACTGTCACCACATTAACCTTTGCACCTCTCCTCAAACACATACAGCACATGGAACATGCATAAAACCTGGCTATAAGCTTAATAATCTAACACTTTCTATTACTGTATTTCAGCCACCCTTTGCAGATATTAGTTATGGCACTTCAGCTTTCATCATGAACTCCAAAACTGAGTAGGTACCAATACTTAGAATGCCATTTAAAATAACATGGAAATGGTTTCCAGAGGTTTTGCTTTAGTTTAATAAATGCAGTACAAATTAGTCATTTGTAAAAGCCACAAAAACCAGTCTGATTCATAAGAAAATTACATATGGCAAAAAAAGTTTGTTCGAAGAGCTTCCTCAGACTGGTTCAGCCATTTACTATCTCAAGCTTGCATATTAAATTGTGACAAGAGTAGCAGTATATTAGTCCCACTGCTTTACAGACTGCACAAATACACACAGCACTCTCTCTGCACCGACATCAAAGTAGATATAGGACGAGATGAAAGAAAAAACTTTACGAAGAAGATAAGGTAAAAAAGTAAGGATTAAACAGCATTAGGAACAGCAGGCTACAGAATAATGTCAAACAGATTTTACTAATAGATAAATCAAAAGAAAGCAGTCCTCCAAGCTGACATCAGTTGTCTATTTATACAACAGAAATAAATCATGAATTCAAGCCATAATTCAAATACTGCATTACACAGACTCAAAGATTTTCCTCTATAACACCACTGTAGTAAAAAAAATTATAAACTACTTCAATTCAGCCACCTTACAGAAATTAGTTTGATCTTCCAAATATTAGAATTCTAAATCACTATATTATTCCAGAATCCGTTATTTACTCCTTCCGAATACACAATATCATTAAATACTGAATAAACCTAAAAATAAAAAAATCCTTTTTTTGTCTTAGTAACTTTGACATCTATCTCTGTTATTCTCCAGTGTAATGCTTGCTTTCTCTCATGCCTTGCAGTCTTGTACAAAAGTGCTGCAAATTATCACCAAAAGCAGATTATAATTTAACTCCTTCTACACCCTATAAATGCGAATATAAATGCAATATTTCAGTCAATTAACCTAATCTTCTTAGCCTATGAAATGATTAACAGTTATGTAACCCATGATGTCTAATTTTAGCTTCCATGTTTCTATTTTCGGTGCAGATCTGTGAGAATGCCACACGGCTGAGAAACATTTTGTATCTGCTCTTTTAGGACGAAAGCACTGAAAATAAGAGTCAACTCTGTTCTTCAGCAAGCTGAGAACTAAGCACACTGAGAACAGCCCTATTAACAGATCAAATTTTGATTACAGCATTAAAGATGTAATTAAGCAAAGAAGTCATCAGTTTTATTCAGATGGATTGCAACATGCTAAATGAAACTAAAATTCACACTGCTACGTAGAACTGAGAATAGTAAGTCTCTTTTAGAAACAAACAATTTGGTTTTAAAAGTAGAGTAGATGCTGAGTAATAGCTTGGAAAACTGGAAAGCCACTTAGTCACAAACCCAGCCAAAGTGAAGGAAGACTTTCTACTGAAGCAATCAAACAAGAAAATGTTTCAATTATGTGTATTTTTCAGATACATATTGTCCTTAATATCTCAGGACAATACACTAAAGTTGCTTTTACCCTTTCAAAGCAGCCTTTTCACCCAAGCTATTTAACCTACTAGCCTCTAAGAGAGAAAATCCCAAACACATGACCTTTTACTACAGTGTATGAAAATCACTCATAGTGGCATGAAACTTCCATTAGACTGAGACTTCCAGGAAAAATGAAAGTTCTTTGCTCTAAAATTCCAATATGCCAAGACCTTCTACTGGTCTTCATTTACTTAATTTTGTCTTGAATACTACATAACTCAAAAAAAGTAACACCAAATCTATTTAATTGCCTTTTCTGTGGTTCGGTGTGTACTGATTTCATTTAAACTGATCTATGGCTTATTTATTTGTTATCTTCTCAAGAAAAAAATTCATCCCAAAAACACATGAAGAATTTAGTTATAGTTGTACTGCACAGGTTTACGTATTTACAAGTCTACCAGACATTCTGAAAACTATCAATTGGATCATTACAGTAGAGTCTGAAAAAAAACCAACCTAAATAGGTCACAGTAACATAGAAGAGGGATAAAATAACACTGTCAAAAATCTCAGCAGTTACGATAACTGGGTTTTCTTAGCTCTTACCCGTCATTATTTCATTAGTTTTCAGGTTAAATGATTTCCAGCAATAAAGCTACAGAACACTGACTCTCCTACTGCAACGGCTGTCAAAAATAAGCAACAAGGAGTTAAAGCATAACTAGTTTCTGGACTAGAAGTACATTTGGTTATTGTGGATTGTCCATAAAGACAACTCCCAAGAGCTACAGTAAATATCCATAGAAAGAGACCTCCTACTGTCCAGTACTATCAAATCTGAGCAGAACAGCAAGACTCCTCCAAGAACAACGTCAGATTCATTAAACATAACCGTGGCTAGGCTCTTAAGTCTCAGTCTCCAAAGAAGAAAGAAGGAAAAAAAAAAAAAAAAAGGAGGGGAGGGGGGAGGAAGAGAGCTCCAAAGCCATCTATCATTTAAGAAGCAACCAGAACAAAATCTTAGGTTTGATTTTTATAGGTAATACTACTTAAACTTTGGCAAGTGTGCTACTTGTTCATTCACTGATTATCAACTATAATTACAGCAAGCTGAAGTTTACAGGAAGACACTGAGAAATGTAATCAATTTAATTTCATTTCTAATGGCTCCTTTCACTTGGCTTCCTTCTAGAGTCTCACATGCACCTACATCATCAAAAGACACATGAACTCTTTATAAAAGTCCCTTATAAAAGAAAAAAATTATCTTTGGCACAAGGCCAACTTCTCTCCCAAGATCTGGTAGCTAATATCCATTATTAGGGTGGATTGTGTGCTCTTTCAACACCACTCAGTTCTAAGGATATTGCTTTCCTTGTGAACAACCCTAAAATTCTTATTTCCTCCAATTTTCTCTGGTCCTTAAAATAGAGAGAACCCTGCCTGCCTAAATTTCATGGTTGCAATCCCAGAATTCAAAAAGAAGTTACCTCACCCAAGGTTTTTTTTTTTCTAGTCCCCACCTCTGTGGCTTCATGGCTTTCCAGTCGCATGGAGTTGAAGGCCTCAGAAACTACATGAGCTCACAGTGATTTTTTGCCTCATTCTTAAAACAGTGTTCCAGTTGAGAAGCTCTATCAAAGGCAGTACTCAACTCTCATAGCTAGCACTCAATCAGGTCAGAAAACAGTATGCTGTTAATTCATTTTTCTACCCTTCACAGTGCAGCTTTCTGTCACAAGTGAGCAGGATACAGAGAGCTACTTCCAGCTGCAGAAAGTGCCAAGATACTGTCCCTAATCCACCAGCAGGAAAAGAAGAAGTTACAGAAATAACAAGGGATGGCCAGTTGGTCAGCAGACCAACTGCAAAGCTCAGAACAGAACTTCAAACCCTTAGTCCTGTGGTCACATTATTCATCAAGCTGTACGAGTTCCAAATACTGGCACACAACATACATGATTTACGCAAGTAATTTCTGATTAATAGCAAAAACCTTTTACATATCTATGTATAGGGATGTACATGTATACACACAGGCACATAGACACATTTATCCTTGGCAACAGACCTGCCCCGCTCCTAATCTGCTACCAAAATGAAACGTCAGTAAACAAAGAAAGCCTGAAGGCTATTATATAAACAAACTGAGTTGAGTAGAAATAATCTGACAATTCAGTTCCCTCTCTTGAATGCTTTGCTCACTGGATACAAGTGGAAGAGACAAGCAAAAGTCATTTAACACATGGCAGATGAAATCCTAAGCCAAAAATATTACAACAACAGAAAAAGAATTAACCTACTGAATAATTATCTCCTCAAAGACTTCTAGAATTATTATCAGAACAAAAGTTGGAGATTTTTGCCCCCCCTGGATAGAAAGTGGATGAACCTTTACCTTAGCTGAAGGGAGAGGAACAGGAGACCACAAACACTGCTTATTTCCTCCCTTCAAAACCTACTTTCTATGGGATACCCTCTACCATGAGAAAACTACTATCTAACTTAGTGCACACACTTTACACATGTTCTGTCTTCCCCTGCCAAATCCTGCAGCAAACTCTTCCACTAATGCTCACAGTCACTGAGTCAGGCTCTAATCATGCCTCCATTAACCACTGTTAAGTCAGCTCATCTCAAAGTCAACAATTCCTGAAAAGTCATTCCTCCTGCCAGCCAAATGGGCCCAAGTACTGCTCCCATTTCCAACCGTCCTCCATGCAACTTGCAGTACCAAGCTTCCTTGATCTTATTTTCCACATTTTGGTACTAAACTGTCTCAACTTCAATTGTACATGATCAAATCTTATGAAATTTAGAAATGGCAGAGTCAAAACAACTGAAACAGTTATAAGATTATCCCTCTAAAATGTAAAAACCTTCCTAGATTTTAGATGAATATAAACCTGCTACTTACGGGTTTCGGCATTTTTCTTGTTTTCTGTAGTCTCCTGTCCACTTAAATCTTCCAAAAACTCTTCGCCCCCTTCTGCCAAAAACAAAATTTAAAGGGTTGTTTGTAAATTAATCAAAACTGAGTTCATGTACATCATAGCAAATAGTACAAATTCCAAAGCAAGTAAGCAAGTGCTCTACATGTACAAAATACACTTTTCAGCAGATGACATATATAGAAAGAGCAACTAATTTAGCCAGTGCCAGAATCTACAGGACTCTAAGCAGTAACATCCTTCCCAGTTTTTGTAGAACATTTATGCAGTAATGTTACAATAAAGAGACAACAGTTCCCCAAGTGCTACAAAATTTTTAAAGGTTCTGTTATTATACATCATCTACTATTAAAAACCCCTAACATTATTTATAAGACACATCCTGAAGACAAAAAAACCCCCTCTAACGTAACTTTAAAGCATCAAAACTGTATTTCTTGGCTATAAAACCATTCGTTTCTCTCAGCAAAGGAATGACAGTCATTTTTCCCAAATGAAAAGAAAGGCAAGTACACCAACACAGTAAAAAAGGGAAGAAAATCTGCTGTGCTTAAAGTAACAGAGCTTTTTTCTTTTCAAGCAGAAGGCTAAAGTTATGTCTACATGGTAATGGAAGTATTCACTATTGTGTTCAGTTCCAAGTTTTTATGCCTTGAAAAAATATGCTTGCAATGTTATTGGTAGATATCATCTTACCTCCTCTTCAATTCCTTCTAACTCAGAAAGAGCAAGCAGCTAGTCACCTTCTTGCACATATTTACAGTAATGACTTCCACAAATCAGACCTGTTGCTGGTTTGCAAGGAGCATCAAAGATTGCACTGCCTTCAAAAATAGTATTAACTGGAATTATACTAAGAAAAATGAGTGTGACATGCTAATCAGTATTATAACTCCACAGCTGCAACAGATGAATAAAATCTTCAAAAGTGCTTAAAAGAAAAAACAAATAGAGCGAAAAATAGAATATTGAGAGTAATCCAGTTATCAAAACCAAGCTTTTGTGTAACTGAACTTTCGTTCATAAAGAAAAATGAAAAAATAAAGTATTTTTATATAAAAAATACAAAGGAAGTTAATTTTCCTTGCTTCTTGGCAATAAAAATACAGTTAATATTAGAAACATTTGCACAGCAATTTAAGGTGCACTAGCACTTTTTTTTAATTTTTCTTCTGTAGAGATATGTTTGAAAAGAGGGACTGAAAAAATAGATAAAGAAAACAGAATTTAAGAAGCATAAACGTTGTTGACTGGTAAAGAAAACAAACGTGAAGACTAAAGATTACGGAAAAAGAGATCTAATGCCATAATTCAGATATGGAACAAAACTGCATTTAACAAAAAATCAGCCTGAAAACATTAAAACACTATCTTGAAGTTACATTCATTATGATATAACTAATCCAGCCCAGCTCTAAAAGTATAATAATACTGTTTGCCTAGCATAAAGACAATTATATTCCAGCAGATTTTTTTCATTACAGAAGATACCCTAGAGAACTGGACAGTATCAGTCATGTCCCAAATGCAGGCTCACTGCCTGACGTGCAGTGCAATTTACACACTGAGCCAAGGCATTTCCTTTTCTTTATTCTGGTCTGCACAGAGCAGGGAGCTGGGTGGGAACCCACCGAAGGCTGGCACCCCAATCATCAAAACTTTGCATCTTTCATACATTTCAGCAAACAAAGGAATCACGCTTTATTTGCTACAGGTTACACAGCTCTCTTCTTGATCTACTATCTTCTCTCTTCTACCCTCTACTGGTTCAATGATTCTCTCGCTTCCCCTGCCAATCGGCGAACATGCTCAGCCATTCCCCTCCTGAGTCGTGGGCCTCGGTGGGCCCCGAGCTGGGGTCACAGTCTCCCCCTGCCAGAATTACCTTTTCTCCACTTGGAGCTGATTCAGCACAGTTGCTGAGTTGGCTTTGTTTGTTTCTTCCTTATCTTGGGAGTTCTGCCAAACGTCCTTGCGGCTTGTGAAGTCTGCATTCCCTGGGCCCACTATCAATGGAACATCCTTCTTCCCAAACTTTGCTAACTTCCCCCTGGGTCTGAGATCGTTTAAGAGGGTCAAGCCCTAAATCTTAATAAGGCAATTCTACTGACAAGTCATTCATCTTCCTAACACCTGGACATCAGCAGTAAGACTACTACTCTAAGATACTGTTAAATAAATTCTTGAGCATTATGAATACTTTTCCTCTATTCCTCTCTCCCCTCCATTTTTTTTAAACCACAAAAGCTTCCAGGGGAGGAAAAAAAAAATTAGCTTTTGATAAACTCTGCCTTTTGATAAAGATTCAACAGCACGTTTTCCTTTCAGAGGAGGGACTGCCTCCTCTTCTCTCTTCTTTCACTAGTGTACTCCGTGGAAAAATTCAAGAGAATAACAGAAACCAAAACAAGCTTGGCTCTAATATCTGCTAACAGTTAGCAGGATTCCCAGCTGTAGCAATCCCTGTGCTCACCTCTGACAGCAGAGGCTCAATGCTTGAAAAACTGCAGGCAGATTGAAGCCCTAGAGTTACACTCAGTTAATTAACCATGCAAAAGCTAAATTAGATTCTCATCCACCATTTTGTGTGTCAACTCAATAGTACCAAAAGGACCAGAAACTAGCACAACTACCTTCCTGTGCCTTTAGTTACAGAGCACTGAAAAGAAGGGGTATGGTAAGATGACTGATAAGGGAGTCCAGTCTCCAGGAGAGCAATGACAGCATACGGCACAGGACCAATAGCTTTGCTATCAAATGATTACTTTCTGAGGTCTTTCTAAGAGACAACACATCTAGCAATTTCTACCATGACTGCCATACCCTCATACATTTTATCAACACAAATTCATTCATAAACATGTCCCAGATTTTTGCTTTGGGATTTAGTCTTTAGTTTTAGATTTGTTATAATACAATCAACAAACCATCAATTATTTATTTGAAAATGTACTTTAAAACCCCAAGGTAACTTTTAAAATCAGAAACGTGACTACAGAGTTTTTCAGGTTAATCCTATTCATCAAACCACAACTGGAGACATGTTTTCGCATGCAAGAGAACAAAGTTATCAGCAAAAAGCAAGAACCCTCTTATGCAAAACTCAATAAAAATGAAGTCTCACTGTTAGTCCCACAGATCTCATGGGCCTGAGGAATTACCACAGTATATGAGCAATAGAAAAAAAAAAAAACCCTATGCAAAACAAACAGCAACCCATGTATTTTTTTGTTGAAGTGTTTGCTTGTAATATCTTTTACTAAAGTAAAAAAAAAATTACATTTCTTTAAAAAAAGAAATTTTAAAAAAATTTTTAGCCAAAAAAAAATTTATGGCCAACTATGCTGAACTTATTTCCACTGTTTTCATTTTATATATAATATAAAAAACAGTCTGTGTCTATATGCGTTCATATTCAAAATGTGCAGTTTTGAAACAGTACATTCACACAAACACACTGTAACTATTATAAGTATATACAAATCAAGAAGTTTGCAGATCTTAAAACTGCAAACATTGATATCAAATAAGCTCTGAATAAAAAAACAAAAATCACCCTATCTTTCCCAATTATTGGCACCAATTAACATTAAAAAGAAAACAAATATGAGGAAAACATTGGGCCAAAAGAAACCAAAAATTGCAGCCAGGAAAAATATTGTGTATCTCCACGATTATTACTGGAGTGGCAGTTCACTTTTGCTACTTATGCCTTTTCAGATAAATTTATATTTAGCAGACGCAAAAAATTTAACTTTGAAGCAATTAATTACTTAGACTTACTTTTATCTTAACACTCACGGGAAATGGCATTGCAAATGGTGAAAAAAAGAAAAAAATAAACAACAGAAAAAAGACTCCAGTCAGCTGGGACTGGGAACGATATTCTGTTTGCTTGCTGCATTCTGAAACCAGCTTGTGACCTACTAGGCATAAAGGCTCATCGCTTGGGCATTTAAAATCCTAAAGGTCCCTCTTCCAAGTCAGGATTAACAGAGTTGGGACTTTGCAGACTTCCTACTGCTAAAACACTCAGGACCTTCAGGAGCATATGCAGTAATCTGGACTCTGGACCAAAAAACTAAAAGTATCAGCAGGTTCCACATCACAAAAAAAATAAAAAGTCATCCAGAACATCAAGAACTCGCTTGAAATGAAAAGCTGTGATTTCCATTCATTTCATTACAACGCAGTTAGGATTTTTAAATCAGTATCATCCATGTTTCCAGTTATGCCACAGAAAGCAACAAATAAAGCAATTGTTGAAAGATGACAATGAAAGCTTTCTTCAGAAAATGATGGCGCATAAAATGCCTGATGCCAAATTCTGTCAAATAATTTATGCAGCAGCTGTTTTCAAAAGAAACATTCATAAACACAGCCATGGGTCTGAGGTCAGGTGAGGATGGGATAGCAGGCAGAAGCCTCGAGCAGGACGCTTGGCTGGTCGAGATGCAACACTCAACAGCAGGATTCCCATCCTAAGCCCTAAGAAAGCGCAGGGCCTTCCCTCAGAAGCAGTCTCTCCTGCAGCATCCCCCCAAAGCTTGAGCAAGAGGTTTACCATCTATTTCCCTAAATACAGATAGATGTCAGGGACCACAGAGCTTTACCCACAACAATATAACTCACTCATCTATTAACAGGAACTTATTTAAAATTAATATTAGTCTTATCCCATTCCATTTCTTGTGGCACCTACAAGTTTCACATCTTTGCAGGGGAAGCAATAGGCAACTCACAGGCCATTGCACCTGACTGACTGGTCTCAGATTTCTACAAAAACGTCTCTCTACTCCAAAGCAGTCTGTGAATGTCTGCAGGGCAATCATCTTTCACACTAACAGCTCCCTAATGACACACTTGCTGCAATCCAATAAAGAAGTTCATTTGCCACAGACTTTACTTCTGCATACATCTTTTTCAGACGGACAGAGAGACTGCCCACACAGTTGTCTGCAATAGAAGAAAACCGGGGGGAGAACTAAAACAAGCCATTTATCTCAAAGGGAAGGGAAAAAAAAAAAAAAAGAAAAAAAGCTGAATTTTATACCTAACATGCAAAAATTTAGATTTGACTAGTGCTAGACATCACATGCAGAGTTTTACACCCCAACTTTTTTTTGTGTGTGTACTGTATCTTTCCCCTCTTAAAATCATCATTTTCCCCAACCCTCCCTTCTCTGAAACACCCAAAACAGGCTTGCTGCCTCTAAAAAATAACTGCATCATAACTAGTACAACTTATGTATTCAATGTATCTATAGGAAAATATATTTTGAAGAGTGAAGTACTTCTAAACTGGAGCTCCTGCAAATTTCAGAAGTAAAATGAAAACCTGGCAGTTGCCAACACAGTATTCAACTAAAAGCAACACATACCAGTCAAAGAATATTTGTGCACTACTTGCAGTTTTGCCAGTTAATAAACTGGTATGTTTCAGATGTACTACACAATTTACATACAGTTAATATTTATGGAGTTTAGTAACCTTAACTTCAAGTACCCACAACTGCACTATGGGAAATAATTCTAAGATTCTGAAGAGTTCTACAATGATAGAATGGCCAATCTCACCATGTACATTGGATGCACAATCAAAAATGGTGGAAGTACTGTTGCTTCCAAGTGCAATAATCCTTTCTCTAAACATACAATTAGCAAAGAAATAGGACACATACCCAGAATTTTGGGTATATCTCATCTCAAAATAAGGTATTCTATTTTCTGAATGATGTTGCTAAGTCTCTTACAACTAGTTCCATAAAATTAAGGAAACTTATGAACATGAACTGGCCACTCATATCATTCTCCACGCACACTAGCTAGAGTCTTCAATTGTTCTAGTGTAAAGATTATTAACTGCCTTTTTGGGCCAATGTCATATTTCTTTTTCTTTGTACTACATGACTTGAAGGTTTCATTTCCCAGAGTGATTAATAAATATCTAAAGCAGAAAGGAAAAAAACTTTTCAAATCCGAAGTACAGCTAAGTATTAGCCTATTGGTAAAGTTAGCCAACAAATGCAGTTCATCAGTGTTGAAAGGAGAGTTTACCTAGGCTCCTTCAGCTCTGGAGTAAACTCGCTGAGCATGCAGGATACACTAGGTGCTGCTTTAATGGATCAGTATCTTTCCACAATCAGTTCTTTCTTCAGAAGTTTGTATAAAGCTTTGTTTACATTTACAAACTTGAAAATCCTCCCTTTCCTCTACTCCCACAGACTTCTAATGCAATACAAAGCGATAGGACAGCTTTGATGTATTTAACACATCCAACAGAAAGACGTAATGCCTACAACAACTTTCCTCTTCACCTCTGCCAGCAGAGGCAACCCTTTCTCAAAAAGCAGAGCAGGGCTGCTGAAGAAGAAAGGCCGTTTACCTGTCCTGGCAAAGGCTAAAGGAACTTTGCCAGGAACTGCCTTCTCACGTCATAACATCTACACGCCTTACCCTCCGAGTTTTGCAGCTCGTAGGTGGATCCAAATCCTTACTCTCTTCACGTCCTTACCCAATTTTCTGTGAAACAACCTTTTTCTGGCAGTACTATTACCATCAAGCCCTGAAATGCTCTCTACTGCAATGGCAGAAACAGTCCAAGCAGAACTCTTTTCGGCATCTCTACACACACTTTTACACCTTTTCTTTGAGTCAGCACTCAATGAAAACTCTCTGGACAGCTCCAGACATGTCACACCATGTCATTTTTTCATGCATTTTCTAAAGATGTTTCGCATTTGCTCTCCAGTTTCCCAACCTAATAGAACAACTGTGTCACTTCAGTACAAAGCTTGGAAATACGCCACTGCCTTGCAATTGCCATTTGCTGGGAGGCTGCTTATCTGGGAACATTGCACTGACTTGCAGTTTATTTTTCTCACAGTCCCTCTTAAGCTAAATCAATAGATCAATAGAGGTAAGCCTTATAACCCAAAAAACAGTTACCATTTGTCCTATCTTTAATGATTAAAAACCAACTTCATCAGAGTAGCCGTAACGTTACTGTACACCAACTCCACGTCTTCCCTGGAAGCACACGTTGCCCAGCAGCGCTGTGCCAACGCACCGAGAGCTGACAGCAACAACTGCATTTCTACAATCCTCCCCGTGTGCGAGGGGCTGTGCAGGCACACGCATCCCCAAGACGCTCCCGCGGCGCAGACACGAAGGCATCTCCGACGGAAACAGACCAGAGCGACACACACAGGGACACATCTGAAGCCCGACACGAACCAGTCACAGAGGCAGAACTACTTAAAACGCAGAAATGCCACTCCCGTAACTCATTTTTAAAAATGGGATCTTTTTAAAAGCCTGTACCAGAAAGAGGAACACGAAATACTTGTCTAGGGTGTTACACAGACTGGAAAAGACAGCTTAATAGCACCTTACAACTGAAGTGATTAGTTGTGTTGGCATAGAGTCTAAAGAGGGGGTTTTTTCCGCGTTCAGATTAGGAAACTGCAAAAGACAAGTGAATTCCACAAAGTTGAAACTAAAACCCCTTATCTGCGCTAAACTTTAAGCGACAAGGTTAATTACAAATGCCCACGACTTGTACAAAACATTAATCCATTCAAAAACAACAATGCACAAAGGCTCATTCAGGGCCGCTGCGCCCATTACGTCGGTCAGTACTTAAGGACTCTTAAAAACGCGCATTTGTCGAAAACAATAGACAGCAACAGATGCTCCACAGCACTTGTTTATGAAGTAATTCCTTATTATTCTCCCCCACCGCCGCACTCAGCTGGCCCGACCCGACTGCCACATGTCTACTACGGTGTACCCTCCCGAGCCGCGCCGCTCGGCGACATGAATAATGCAGCGGAGGCTGCGCGGGCACGCCGGGGCCGCGCTCCCGGGGCTCCCCGGCAGAACAAGGCGACCCAGAGGTCGGTGAGCCGGGTCCCGGTCCCG
>WEIT01015570.1:266125-277855 GCA_013389985.1 Dryoscopus gambensis | reverse complement strand
TGAGGGGACGGCGGCGAGCGCTCACCTTCTGAGGCGGCTGCCCTTCCTCACGGGGCTCCGCGCCTCTCTGCGCGCTCAGGCGGAGCCGGTGCTCGGGGACCCCGCGCAGCCCACCCGAGCGCAGGCCTGCCCGTGTTATGCGAGCCTATGGCAACTGCTCCAGCGGCAGAGCTGCCCTCCAGGAGCTCCCTGCTCGCCTGAGTGAGGAAGGGATGAGGAGAAGCTCTCCCATTACCGAGGCCGGGCGGGCGGGAAAGGAAAACCTCTGTAAAGGCTTGAGCCGGGGAGGGGGAGTTTGCGGCGTGGGGTTTTTTTTCTGTGCAAAGCCCCGCCAGGCATAGTGCCGCCTTTTTGGCAGGCGTGAGCTCCGGGGCGCGGAGGGTGGCCGGGTGTCTCGCCAGATAGGGTGGCTCGGAGCTGGCGGTGCCACCAGCCCTGGCGTGCGGCGGGCAGGAGCGGCGTGAGTGGTGAGCCAGGGGCTGGGAAGGGTCGAGCTGTGATGGCTGATGAGAACGGGGATGCCTTCAGGGAAAGAGCATGGAATGCAGTCTGAGTGGAGAGCACTAACCCTCTTCCTCTCCTCCGTATCATCTCCGTGATGGGCGTTCTCTCTTTTTTCATCACTCAGTCGTGTGAAACAGTCACGCTGGTGGATGGGATCACACCTTTTTTTGTTCATTTTGGGTTTTTTTTAAATACACTCCCAATGGGAATGTAGAAGAAAACAGCTGTAAGGAGAATCCTTCTGAAGGACAGAGAGGTTGAGGCAATCCCAGCCCCCACTGTGCTCTCTCAGTTTACTTTTGTTTGCAAGGAAGCGAAGGTGCTCCCTGAGCTCAGTGGCAACCCAAGCGGGGAGGCCAAACAGCAAAGCTCAGTGCAAAGGGATCCACTCGAGCTACCAACTCTGAGTCATGCAGCTGCTATTAATACACCTCACCCTCTGGCTTTCTGATAAAGAGAGGTTGGGGGAAGACCTATGAGGAATTTTCAATTAAAAGCTGCTTCAAAAGGAATAAAATGAGCACTCTAGGATGACTTGGAGGTGGGGAGAAGGGGAAGAGGAGGAAAGCAGCCTGGCAAACAAGGAATAATCTCCCAGAGAATTTGTGGGAGCCTCCCTGACTAAATTTTTAAAATTTTTTGGACAAAATTTAAACAACATTCTGATAAGACAAATGGCCAGATAATACAAACTATTATGAAATTAAATTGAATTATTGATATAAGCTTGAATGTAATTACTTTTTCTGGAGACTTGTAATGAGTTTAATTTGTGATAGTTGTATGCATTTTGTAGTATATTTCAAACAGGCATTTATCTAAACACTCATCACAGAATCTGAACCTCTCAGTCTATTAAAGGTATGTTCAATTTCCTCACGTGGGCTAAAATTTCATTTCCAGCTTCGTGCCATTTTGCTCCAAGGAAGAAGCAACGGTGGCTAATTCCTCCTTGTCTCTTGTTCTTCATTGTGAAGAACATCCTTGTGTGAAACAGTATTTTGCAGTACATTAAACTTGTGAGGCATCTTGCAGATACCCAGTTTCACAGACTAGCCACCATTAGTATGCATTGTACTGTTCCCTGTTCAGATGGCCTTCACCTGCAGGTCAGAGTGAGGGAAATGAAACAAACAAACAAAGGCAGAAAAACAAACCCTGTCTCATTCAGTCACTTAAATAAATTGACTGTGATTCACTGCAGTGCACAGATAAAATGTGTTTGCTTCAGCTGACCGAATTAAAGGCTTGCTTTCTTCTCAAATTCTGAACTGGCTCAAATATGGGATTATTGCACTAGGGCTCGGATTCATTACTGGTGTTGATAGCATGGTGGAAGCAAGTTCCTTTCAGTTTGTGCATTATCACTGCAGGATATTCTTTATCTCTTATCCTGTTACATGAAGAATATTATTGCTCAGAAATGTCAAGGTAAATAATAGTCTTATCTCCCTTGTCAACAGTATAATGTGGTTTTCTTCTCACCTTGCTTCCTTAACAAGGTGTAAAATTGCAATTTGTCTGATAAAACAGGGCAGTAAAAACAGAAGTGTAGTTAGAGATCATATTCTTTGTAGCCATGAAACTGAAACTACAGAAAGAACTACAGGCAATAAAGAGAGCTTTCAGATACCCCTATCAACTTAAGTTACACAGTTCTCCAAGAGGTAGGTTATAAAGATAAAGCTAATGATAAGAATGCCGTAACTGCAAGGCATAAAAGTTTATCTTCCAGCAGTAATGCCAAAACCCAGCTCTTCATTAAAAAACAGATTTTAAACTTCCATTGCCTGATCTGAGAAATCAATCCCAGAATCCTTTTAGAAAGTAAATATTTTTGGCCCAAGGTTTCTCTTCTTCAGTGCACCTGCAAAAGCATAAAGCATCAGTCAGTGAACACCCGGTTGTGTGTTAGAATCTACTTTTATTAAAGCTAGATGTACAGTTAAAGGGGCATTTACTAGACAAGGCATTTTGGAAGGGAGAGCTAAGAAAATAGAACACCGTGAGAAATTTCTGATTTTTTTTTAAATTTTCAAATGGTATGCAAAACACCTTGACATTGCCAAATTCAATTATGATTTATGCCATCAGCCTGGATAGAAGTGTAGCGCTGCCCATACCGTTCCACTAACGTGAAGAGTTATACGTGGACTCAGCCTACACGCCTGGAAGCCAGCCATTCTGGGAATAATTATACTTATGACTCAACACACATACTCAGCTATTAATATGTTTACAGAAGCAGACCTGACATTGCCTAAAATCATTGTAGGGTAATTTTACTGTTACTAATTGTATGGTCTAAAACCAAATTGCTTTTTCTTTTGTTAGTTTTTGAATAACAATGAAAGGATACATTGCCTTAATGGACATTAACAGTAATTATTTTTCCAACAAGTGTGTTAGATTGCCCTTTAAAGGCTTTGCTAGAAACAAACAGAATTTAAAGAATTCTGTTGTCATTGGATGAATCCAGTTCACAGATATTTCAAATATTTGGTGAAATTACAATAAATGTCTGAAGTAATAGTTGTTATATCTCTTGTCAAATTTGTCACTTAAAATTAAATGTGTCTAATTCCAAAAATTATTTTTCATGCATGGTATTAACATACCAGATTTCAATAAAAATAAAAGGGTTCCAGTAGCAACACTGAGTATTGAGTATGCAACTTTATTGCATGCATATGTACAGTCTCAGCTTTGATCAAGTTCAAAAGGCAAAATATGGTATGATCCTGGGGAATTCATCTTTTCCCTCTCTGAAATACCATAGGTGTGTGAAGTTTGCTTAGGTGTCCTCTAGAGCCAGGATCCTGCACTGAGGCAACACCTGCAGAATCCTCAGCTCCAGTGAAGAAGTCCCGGAGTCCATGGCCAGGATAATCCCCTGCATGAGTGTTGTAATGAGGGAGAACAGACATAGTGTGCAAAAAGTTATGTGGAAGGGTTGTCCTCCCTTTTCTGAGACACACCATAAACAGGAAGGATAAATCAGCGCCTGAAAGCCTGGTCGAAACACCTGAAAAACAGCGGGCAGGGTAATCTACTACTGAGCTGCAGTGTTGGCAGCTGGCTCCGTGTCAGGCCGTCCTTCCACCTATTGATTTAACCACCCTGCTGAGGAGGTCTAGCCTCTAACATTCACTGTGAAGTCAGGCTGGCCAGCACACACCTTTGCCATTGAAAATCCGAATGGTTTTGCTAAAGCTTTGTCCTGCAGCCCAAGCAATTCCTGCCAGTGTAAGATTTAAGAACATTGTTGCTTTTGCTGACTGTGCTATCAGAAGCCTAAGACCCAGGTGAGTAAGAAGCCCAAAGGCTTTATCACTGATCATCTGTCACACATGGTGACTTCTTCCAGTGACAGATTTTTGGCTTTTTCCTGGTATTTAGTCTCTGGTACTACAGCAAAGATACCACAGTGCTGTCCACCTATCTCAGAGTCAAATTTTAATACCTTTTCTACTCAAGACAGGGAGTAGTAGAATCACTTGTAGAGGAGCACGTTTAAGTGTCAAATATGGATCTCAGGAATTCATTCTAAGTGAATCAGTATTCATATCTCTTTGTAATAATTTGCTAATTTAATTTTTCTACACAAAGTATGTATTATGCAGCACTTACATTCCATCTATTATTTCATTCACCTTTATAATGTTATGATTTTTTTTTTTTTCTGCAAATTGGTAATTGCATGAGAGACAAGTGAACAAATAAAGCTGCTTGCAGTTATGGTTGGGGCAAGCTGTCTGATTTCTTGTATGTCACTGCCCTTGTCTCGTATCACCCAAACATGCCTTCACTGATACATAAGGCTGTCATCTAACAGCTGACACTTAGCTGCAGTTCCTGCTTGTGTCCACTTATTGTTTTTATCTCATTCATAGTTATAATTATTATGACAAGCACAAGTTGTTCTGCACTGACAGCACTGGTTTTTTAGCGACAGTGTTTATTGAGTTAGAATGTGGCAGTAGCTGTGTCATGTCCATAGCACTGGAAATCAAAGTCATTGATAACCATATTCATTTCAGCAAAATAAGGTTAAACAAACAAACAAAAAGTCCCACTTTAAAACAAAAAGCCAACAATAACACAACCCCCAAAAGCATTTGCTTTGGCTCTAGCAGGTGTATACATTCTTCAAATTTTCAAACACTTGCATCCACTTCTGTTAATCATACCCAGTATTTTGCCCACAGAAATAGTTTCTTCAAAAACATTGTCTGGATTGGTGCCTTTAACTGCTTAATACCTTACATACTGTTTCGTTATGTTTCTCCTAAGGTGGATGAACACTGTTCTGAGAGACAGCCACACACTTTGTGAATAAATAAAACCATCATAAAAAGTAGAGCTTTTTACTAGGAATCCATCACTGAAGTATTTTTAGGTCCTGATCCCTTCTAATTTTACTGCATTTACTTGCTTCTTTATTAACAAGCAGAAATAAGCAAAACAGAAGGAGTGTTACAACTTTACAGGCAAAATATATTCTCAAGATTTTGTCATCTCCCAGATTTACAAAAATGTAGATGTCAAAACCTCAAAATAGAAGTACATATTTCTTCATAAATCCAGCCTTTTTTTAATATGGGAATTTTCTGGAATACTGATATATATTGAGGGAAACAGAAAAAGAGTGAAAATTGAAGTACACTGTTTAGGTTTGTATTTTCTGGATATGGGACATTTTTGATGGCATGCCAGTAGCTTCACAAAAGATGAAAAAATGCCTAAAGGAAACACTCCATTGCCTCTTCAAAGGGGATGTTCTACAACAGTCTCCCCAACCTATTTTTGCCAAAGTTGTTTTCAGTCAAACCTTAATCATAAAACTCTGCTTAAAAAAATAGCAAAAACCCCAAAAAAGTCTCAGCATTAAGCATTAACATTGTGTAAAGAGCTAGTGAGAGACTGAATACAATTCCTTTCTTATTTTAAATGTTCTATGCCTCTGCTGAAATAACTGGCTTACTTCAGGGTTAATCTGCCAGTACTGAGTACAAGGTCTTAAGTCCATAGACATTCTAAACTTCTGAAGGAATTTAGGAACAAGAAGGCTGAGCTGATCTTAGCAAAAGCATGTGTCATTAAAACAGGTTACAGCTCTATTGCTGAAGCAGATATCCCCACAGATTTATGTTTTCCACCACACAAGCATAACAAGTGAGGAATGTATCAAGGCACTTCATTTGCTGAATGCTGATTCTGCTGAACCAGAATACTATCAAAGCTTTATCATCAGCACACCTACAAAGATGTAATTTGGAGGCATGAAGGTAATTTAGCTTTAAGAGGGCACATGCTTTTGCAGCAGCTATGTTGCAATCGAAACTAATCAGATCAAATCACCCTTCACTGAAATTCATCAAAGAGAAACAAGGCAGGAAAAAGAGAAAGATTAGATAATTCTGGGGTGCTAAGATCTTCAGTGTGCTGTGTCTCCAAGTATATTTTTAAAGGCTGCTTCTTTTTCATTTCACTGTGTATGAAGAAGGTCTGAAAGATTTAAGACTATTTATTTGCCTTAGAAAAAAAATATTAAAAGATGCAATCTTTGACTACCCTTAAGGACACCTCAAAGGCAGTTGAAGAACCAGGTGGGCTACAATATTACAAGTACCAAAACAATGACAAATGATTAAATTGAAATGAGTAATTGGTCCCCTTAAGGATTTAAATTCTGCTAATGGTTTTCTGTTACCTGGTGAACAGAGATTAAAAGGACGGTACATAAGGGCAGCTTTGACACTTCAGATGCTGCTGAAGTTGAAATTACAAAATATTCAAGTTTCTTCACGAAACTAGATTGACTTAGGTTGTGCATTCTTGGAAACAGAGACCTGTGACTGACTGAATTGGGGTAGCTGTAATTCTTTCCTGTGGCTGAGGCAAACTTGTCAGCTCTGCCTGGTGTGGATTCCCAAGTTACTAGATTGCTCAGTCAATCCTTCCCTGCTGGCAACACCTCATTGTCTTTTTCTTCCTTCCTGATGGATATTTGCATGAAATTTCTAGGATATTAATTTCTTCCAAGGCTCCTACCTTTGTTGTTTTCGTTGTATTTGGCTAACAGGTTCTAAAGTCATCAAGTAAACTTGCAGAGGAACCGACTTTGATGACAAAAGCTGGGCTGAAAATAAAGTTATAAAACTGAGATCCCCTATGAATGCAGAAGAAATACCAATCCCAGCTATTTACCTTGTTAAACAATGAACAGGATTTTTTCCTATATCCTGAACGAATGTTCAGATCAGACTGTAGATAACACATTATTAAATTTGATATTTGGCATTAAATGCTACTTGCAGCCTACATTGAAACCAGCAGGTGTGATTACAACCTTTTTCATCAGAAAATTCAAAATATTTTTACATCCCAAACTTGAATTCTGGGAATAGGTTGAACGTCTGTCTGCTGCATGCATCTCTATAGCCCAACTGTTCATCTTTTGAGTTTAATTAGATGAGACAGAGCATTCCTCCTGCAAAGATGTTTGGTTTACTCACTTTTTGCTTATTTTAAAACAAAATATGTTCCTTGCATGCGCTTAACAGGTCAAGAGGAGAGTTACTCTGGTTGCCCTGCTGATTGCTCATCATCTTGTATTATGGAGTTTCTTCTACATGGAGCCAGTCAAAATCATTGAGGCGTTGCATGAAAATAAAGGTTTAGTACCTTGAAGATCTGCCCTTTCTTGTTTCTTTACATAATTCCCTATAATTTGAGTTCAGCTGAGATTTTTTTTCCTTTGTTGCATCAGCAGTGCCTACAAACTTCATTTCTGTTGTCAATCTACACAAAAATGGAGAAATCTCCTCAGTGTTTGTGTAGAGGGAGCACAATGTCAAGTTAAGTTTGCACAAGGTAGAGAAGATAAAAAACTAATTGTGCACATTATATGTTAAGAATACTGTTTCCAGAAAAAGACAGAGCTATCAGTGTAGATAGTACAGTACTTGGTTATGATAAACAAAATGTTTAAGATTCATATATGTACAGATGATACAATTTCATCTGAAATCTGTACAGCTCTGGTGGTTGCAGTCTAGAAGGCTACAGAATTAGGAGACATTTGGATACAGAACTGGCGTGGAAAACAGGTGTGTAACTGAATTAAAACATTTTGCCTAAGAAATTAAGTAAATAAGAAGAGATTAAAATATGCAGGCCTGAGGCTTTGGAGAGGACAAAACGAAACAAAAAAATCCTTGAAAAAACAAAGCCAGCCCTTCTCTGAGCACTGCAGAGGAATGGAAAACCAAGAGGGGTTGAGTGCTCCATTTGCATCCTGTAGGTACAAAAGGAGCTGAGCAGAAAGAAGCAGGCTTGAAACCTTCTTTTGGAAGGTTATGCTTTGTTGTATCTCTGTTAACAATTCAGACACTGAGAAAAAACATGGTATAAATTTGAAATTGTGATGTAATTGCAGTAATGTGTGAAAAGCCTGGGCAAACTAACTCAGCGTAAAGGTGCTCAGGGCTAGCAGTCATCCAAATCTGAAACCTCCCTTTAAGCCTTGGGTTGCAGCAGCTTCTAGAATGGAAAACTCTAAAAAACAATCTTCCTGGCACAACAAGGATTATTTGTGTCTTTATATGTTATCTCCGATGAAAAAGCACAAAATCACTAACAAGTGACTGACAAAAAGCAACAGCCGTCAGGATGGTGAGTAGGAAAGGACAGCAGAGGACTGCGATCAACCAACCCAAATTACATGGTGTTGTTCCAACACACAATATCCTGGATTGAGGCTGGTGAGCAATACACTGGACTTGAGGTATAGTGCCAATGACTAAAGTATTACCTAAGAGGGTAAGTAGCTGTGACCTGCCCTAAGAAATCAGGGGACTGCTCTAAGTTATGACCACTCTCTTTTAGGGAAGGTGTAATTGCTACCTCATTTCCCTTCCTTTACTTTCCTCCTTTCTAAGTTCTGTTTTATTAAGCTGTTTGTGAATAGGAAATTCAGTATTTTTAGGTCACTTTTTAGTAAATATTCCCTTACAGATTCTACTTCAAGGTCTAGCAAAAGGATTGCAGACATAAAAATAGCATTGAGAACGTGGTTTGAGAGCTTTCATTTTCCTAGTCCTGTAGTACAAGAGGAGGCAGACTGTGTAGCTGACAACTGAGTGTTGCCTTTTCATCAAATTACAAAATAGACTGCGAGCTCCAGGATGTTATTAAAGTCCAAATGCACAGCAGGAGTTAAGAGGGAGGACAATATTCTCTTGTCCTAGATTACTGTATTTTTGGATATTCTTATTATTTACAAAAGAGGTCCTAAATGAAAAAAGCAGCTTGAAACACAAAATTTAAACAAGTTAGTAATTAGGATGATGTCTCCATCAGCCCAATTCTGTCGAAAATATGTTTGAGTTTGCTTTGGTTTTGCATCTTCTCAGAAGTACTGGGAATCGACATCAGTTACAGATACATAGCTGGGCTAAATGAACATAATGCTGTATGGCAAGTTATGTGCTTCAGTGAGCTCAATATTTTCTTAGAAATAAAACTAGGTTTAGCCCACAGAGAGAGCATGTCAGTGATCAAACTATACATGCCTCAAGGAAAAACAGAGGAAGGAATCTCTAAGGTTTAATTCTGTAAAGCAAAGTTTCAAAGAGACTGCTGAAGAGCAAGTAATTACTCCAAACTCTCTTTTTCTGAAAGATCATTTTTTAGTTCCCTTTAGGAGCATGTACCCTTTAGGGGAATGTAAGAAATACATGTTACACAACTGTTCAGAAAATCCTTCATTACTGTAGGAAGTCAGTTCTTTTAGGCAACTTAGGCTTTTGGGAAATTCATTTATGCAGAAATCCATTTCAGATGTTACTATACAACTATTGGGGGTTGGAAAACCT
The DNA here is from genome assembly GCA_013389985.1 of Dryoscopus gambensis. Lineage (NCBI taxonomy): Eukaryota > Metazoa > Chordata > Aves > Passeriformes > Malaconotidae > Dryoscopus > Dryoscopus gambensis. The sequence goes on along the minus strand of WEIT01015570.1, from coordinate 268,472 downwards.
TGTTCACAAATGCAACAGGCCATGAAAAGGGTAAGATGGATTTCTGTTTATATCTCTGCTTATAAATTTAAATTTTTAAGATGAGCTGCCATAGCCAACTATTAAGATCCTCGAAAGCACTACTGTTCCCTGTGGAAAGGTCTGTCATGGTTCCACCCAAGATTCTTTATAGTTCACTGTATTTTCAAAGGCTTATTTTGATATTCATTCTCCCATATATCCAAAATCTGATGGCAGTAGTCCTCCTTTACAACTGTATGAAGGAAGAGTCCAGTTCTCATTGTTACCTGCTTATCTTTCAATTTGTGGCATAGTCACACTATTACTGCCAATGGTAGCAGAGCAGAACATAACGTTTTTGCTTATGTGTCTTTTTCATTAGTAGTTGTATGATGAAACTGAAACACCACATGCTGCAAAATACAGCAAGGAAGGCTGTATTGTTAAGGTGGTTTTACAAGCAAAATCAAGATATGCCTGAAGTCTGCATAAGGGCTTTTAATTCAGATATTGTGAGTAAAACCAGCAGCAGTACTGTCACATGCAGTGTAGGCACATTCTCTGCCCACTTCTTCACTTCTGCTGAACTGCTGCTGAAATTTCTTCATCAAAACTAAAGCCTTCAGAGCAATGCTTAAAGAAGGTTCAGGCCTTCTTCAAGATGTTAGTATAATGAGATGTCATTTGCTTCTCATTACATTTTCAAAATCTGTGGAAGAGATTTTTAATTGCTAACACTTTTGTTCATCAGTTTAACATACTCAATCTGCTCATCTGCATCTTAATATATTCAGATATATCAGCTACAAAAATATTTGTGTAGTACCTAAATGTTATATTACTCAAAAGCTCACTACATTCCATTGCAGTAAGATAAAATGCAGAGTAAAGTTAGTCTCAAAAGAGCTATGAGTCTCATTTGTAGTACTGATCATTTTAGTCAAAGAACTGCTCATATGCATTTTGGTTTGCAGAACTGGTAACCTAAGTTTTTCCAGATTCAGTGAAATCTAAACCGCTGGACTGGTATTTTTCCTACAAAATAGGCAAAGGCAGAAAGAAATCTGTGGGGAAAAAAAGATAATTCAGCAAATCAAGCAAAGATGGCTTAAAAGATACTGTTTATCCTAAATTTAGCTGTGACTGTTATATTTCTTTACACAAGATGTCAGAGCTATAGCAAAAATCTGGGAAAAGTATTTTCCCTAGATTTTTTTCCTTGTGAAGCAGAGGAAGACAAACTTGAGACATCAGTCCTTCAGGGAAGGATGTGGGTAATTCTGGTTTCATATTTGGTCTGGGTGGCTGTATCTCAGCTGCCTTTTGAGGGATTCTCCACACTTGTCCTGTAGAAGAAATGGGCTCTGTCGGGCATAAACCCAGCCAGGCAGCATGGGCATGAGAGCCTCAGAGACCCTCAGAGGCTGGTTCTTAGCAAGTACAGCTCAGCCTTGGCCACCACCCTGCATTGGTATAGAGACATGATGCCCATGGGCTCCTGTGAGCATTTCTGCAGGTATCACATGGGCTGACATCTCCACAAGGGACAGGTGCATCTTGACACAGGTTGTGTTCCAGAGTGGTGCTGGAGGGTGAGTGCTGGTCTAACTGCTAACTTCTGTTTACTTCTATTAAAATACAATATTCTCAAATAAAAGCATGGGACTCTGTGGCCTTGTGTTTGAATTTAAGTATTTTAGCTTCAGTAAAATTTGCATGTTTGTAATAAAACAGATGTAAAAATAGAAGTATTTTTACTGTAGTTGTGTGACAACCTGGTCTTTCACGCAGTGAGACTCGTCTGTTGAATGCAACTTATATATTCATATAGTCACAGTGCCAGGAACTTCCATCTTTCATACCTCTAAACAATTTACCTAGAATAGGTAGATACAAAAGGAAACAAAATCAGTCCAATTAATTGGATGTCCCAGCTAGCAAATGGCAGAGACACAAGCAGGCCTGCAATAACTGCAACAATGGCGGCCCAGGAAACAGCCCACACACTCCTACCCTCTCTCAATAAACAAATAGTAATTTCTAGAAAAGCATTTGCTTCTACATTCTTGTCCTGGTTTGACAGGAAGGGAGTTTTTTAAGGAAGGTGTAGTCAAACCAATCATGGGTTAGAAGTGAATATTGACATCTGGTGTGGCCACTAAGGAGATCTGTCACCTCTGAGAACATGGGGAGATAAAGGAGAGATTCACAGACCAACTTCCTTTTGTGTTCCAGCGGCAGAAAGGAGCACGTCTCCTCCCTCACCCAGCCCAAGGCCTGAAGGCCTGGGCCTGGGCCTGGGTGGGGGAGGGGCAGCCATGCGGCCTGAAGTCACTCGGCCTGAGGA
>WEIT01015570.1:231721-248326 GCA_013389985.1 Dryoscopus gambensis | reverse complement strand
TTTCTTGTTCTTGTTTCTCTTCCCTTCTGTTTTCTGTCCCTTGTTAGTCTGGAACTAGTTAATGTATTTTATGAATGTGTTTACAATAGTGTTTTAGGTTTTGGTTAGATCTTCTTTTCACAGAATCACAGGAGGGTTGAGGTTGGAGGGGACCTCTTGAGGTCAACTGGTCCAACCCCCTGCCCAAGCAGGACCATCTAGATCCGATGCCCNCATCACACATCTTGTAATTAGGGTGTCACATCCTCTCACAGACCCATTCCAGGTGGGCTGTTGTACTTGCTGCTGCACGAGTAGCCTTTATCACAGAATGTGCCCCCACGAACAGTAGGCAGCTGTGCCTTATGAGGTTTCATAAGCCCTTTCCTTCATGTTTCAATGGAACTGCTTGCTGAAGTTTTTGAGAATCTTTCCAGTGATATCAGAGGCTTTATACATGGTCTGTATAGCATAGAGTTTTTTATGACTCTGCGAAGAAGTACTCTGAATTAACTTGTCTGTCTCCTTATATCAGTAAAGGGAATCCTGTACTCATCATTTCTACATGACAATACATTTTCTCACTTCAGCCAAATCTGAACATTTATGGGAGATTGTAAAGGCAAAGAAGTCAAGCTATGAGAAACTTGCAGCTTCTTTCGTTTTATCCTTTTCCCTGTCTCACAAAAACCCATTTTCAGTTTTGAAAAAAACCACAAGCCTATTAAGCCTGCCACCTACCATATTCAGGTTCAGGGCCAAAATAATTCCTAAATAGCTCTGGAGGGATATGATAAAACCTTTTTTCTTTGGCTACCTTTTAAGTAAAGGTTTAAAGCAAAGATATTTTACTGAAGAACTGGGAAACAGTAGGAAGCCAGAGCTCTCTGTTTAAATGTGTCTATTTTCCCTCTAAGTTCTTCATTCCAAATTAAGCTGTAGACCCTCTGAAGGTATTTGGTACTTCTGTTAGTTTTCCTAGCATCACACATTTTCCCTATGGCCAGGGACCTTCCATATATGGGAGAGGATGACTCTTCTGAAAGACGGAGCTTTAAGTGGCTGGTATTTGCTGCAGGTTACCTGGTCTCCTGTGCTGATGTAAATTTGTGTAATGGAGATGCACTTCTATGTTCTGTCATAGGTATAAGCATAACAGCTTATTCTTGTCAGTGACTCTGTATTTGGGAAAGTTTCAGCCAGCAACTGCCATGAAAGCTCTTGTTTTTTAAAATGAATGATTAAGTAGGTTAAAATAAAATTGCTTTGATTAACTGCAGAACAATAGAAAGTAGTAAGATGGGGGAGTGCAAACCCTGGCAAGTTAAAATAAGAATACTAAAGCAGAAAATAAGCTGAGAAACAGCTGGCAAAAAGTAAACAAAAATTTTTGTTTCTAACCTATCAGAAACAGGAAATTTCGTCTACTTGGAGAGCCAATGGGTGATGTACAAGGTGCACGTAAAATAGAAAAACATAACATAAAAGCAAAGTTTCTTTTGCATTGTTATCTCTACAGATTTTATGGCCTGTCCATATACTGGAAGGTTTCTCTGCAGAGGGTGTCCTGGCATAGTTTGTGATCTTCTTTCAAACTGATGTGTCAATAGAAGTAATATTACTGCAGATAAAAAACTGAGTGGTAACAAATAGTAATGGCTAGGTAGCATTCACCCAGGAGCTCTACAGGAATTCAATACAGCATTTCTGAACTGCTGTCTGTAAGGGTTGATTAGTTGGTTTGAAACTCTTTCCACATCAAAGGAATGGGAAGGTGGCAACCCAACTTTTAAACTGAGATTCAGAACTGAAGAACACTGTTCTGATTCTATGGGCTGTTGCTGTTCTATACTATCAGCAATGGGTAAGGAAAGAATTTAACAGAGCTTTTGTAGAGGGATGAAGCAGATACGGAAATTCTTCATATAAGTCACTGAGATGAAGAAAGATCTTGCAATTCAAGCAGTTTACTTACTAGAAATCATTTACTAAATTGTGAGTTGCAACAGCATAAGAGTAAAGGCCCTGTAAAGGATAAGTAATTGGTTAAAGAAAAACCCCACATCTTTTAACAAGAGGTATTAAGCTGCCTGATAAGAGTATGTGATCAACATGATGTAAAAGTGATTGTGCTAGGTTTTAATTAGTGTGAGCATCCTCGTGAAAGACTTGGAAAAACACAGTGATATTTACAGTGCTGTGGTAATATCATCAACTGCCTGTGAAAACATGTGTGAGGATTTTGTTCTCTTGAACAATACGAAACAACATTTGGAGTTAAAAGGCAAATGCAGATAAATGCGTGTGGAGGGGTGGATAAAAGAGTGGGAACTTCACATTCTTGAAACAGGCTGTCAGCTAGCTATTATCTTGCCAGGGACTGGTGCTACAGAACATTGCCCATCCTTGCTGATGTATTTAGTATTCTATCCTTAAATACTGAGGCATGGAAATTAAATTAAAGTTATCCCAGCAATAAACGCAGCTTGTGATGTCTGCAGAGTTTTGTTGTGGTATTAAATCTTCCGATTTTAATTGCTCGTGTGCAACATCTGGTTTTCTCATGCTGAATGGTAGGTCTAGAAATGAAGCATGACATCTCCTCTCTGGTGCCTTGAGTGTTTTATCCTTCTCCTTCCTATACTTCTTGTCTTTTCACTCTTACTTTTCTGACTTAAACTCAATCTTGAGTTTTTTAGTTTGAGAACATTGAACTCTGGGTGGGAGGTTTAGGCTTTGCTTTTTTCTGAGGCAGTGATACTGAATGAAACCCTTAATCTCTTCAGAGATGCCAAATGTCCCTTTGGAGATCAAGCATCACTCCCTGCACTGGACTGACCTGTTAGTGACCCACTGAAAAGGGAAGGGTCACCCATATTCTGCATTGTCTCAGTGAGCAGGAAGTACTCAGTGCGGGACTTTGCAGTGTGCTGAGCTCTGTTCTGGCTGTAAATCCTGACTATTGCCACACGGATCCTGCTGCTGATGCACGTGGTTTGCTCCTATGCTTGATTAAGGCCCTGCACAAGAGTGGCTGTTCCTGGTTCATAGTGTGTTGGGGATGGCTGAGTGTTGGAGGCATAAGAGGGTAAATGCTGTTAGATTGCTGGTGGGCTAGAACTAACAACAATGTCCTGTTTCCCCACAGATCACGTTTAGGCTGCCAAATCTGCTTGAAGAAATCAATGAATGATATGACTGTTCGAGTACCAGAAGCTGTGGCTGATGCTAGACAATCAGTAGATATGAGTAAAAACTCCTAAAAGAAAATATCCTGGGGGTTTTAAAGAAGCTTAATTATTTTTATAACTTATTTTTAAATGTGTAATTAAATATGGAAACTTAGATAATTGTGAGTTATTTTATATGACTATCAATATTAGATTAATGCTATTTTAATTTTCTTTATAGAACCTCTTATATTTTTACGCTTAAAATGCAATAATACTTCTTATAAGTAATCATTGGATTATAAACATTAGCAAGTGTATTACAGATTTCATATAACATTATTCTGCCAAAACATTTAATTACATTTAAAAACTGGATCACTTGTACAGGACTTCTCCTAAAACAAACCTTGAGCATTTCTAGGTGTCATACCTGGACGTGTAAGAGAAAAGAACTTGTAGGACTGCATGGGGTCTTTTTGAAGTGTTGCCATTAAAGATGGTGTGCTCAGAGCTAGTTCAGATTCTCAGTAAATATGATACTTCCTCAGCAAGTAGTGGATTTTCAGGATAGGAATTTTCCAAACTTTGGAATCTTAATGAGATGTGGCAAATGTTGTCTTGCAAAAATACTGCTAAACCCATGAGTTCTAAGGGCCATGTTATGGTTTAACCCAGCAGGCAGCTAAATGCCACACAGCCATCCACTTGCACCCCACCACTGCCCACCCTCCTTCCAAATGGGGTGGGGGGTAGACTTGAGCCGAGGGGGGGGAAAGTAACATTCATGTGTTGAGGTAAAGACAGTTTAATAGGACAGAAAAAGAAAGGAAAATAACAGTAATAATGATAAATAAAATACATAAAACAAGTGAGGCACAACACAATTGCCCACCACACAGTGACTGATGGCCACCCAGTTTCTGAGCAGTGAACCCTGGCCAACTTTCGCCCCAGTTGATATATTGAGGATGACACCATACAGTCTGGGACCTCCCTTTGGTCACTTGGGGTCAGCTGTCCTGGCTGTGTCCCCTCCCAACTCCTTGTGCACACCCAGCTCCCCTCTTTGGTGGGGTGGGGTGAGAAGCTGAAAAGGCCTTGACTTAGTTGTTGCTCAGCTGTGTTTACCCTAAAACACCAGTGTTTTATCAACATTATTCTGATTCTAAATCCAAAACAGCACTGTACTAGCTACTGGGAAGAAAATCAGCTCTCCCAGGTGAAACCAGGACAGGCTGATGCAGGATCTTGGCACCTGCAGCTTAACCATGGCCCAAATCAGATGTCGGTAAACCTCAGCAGTATTTACATTTGACTACACCACAAATACTGGGATAGACAAGGCTTAGAAGAGTGAATCCTTGGAGCTGTGTAATGGGAGAACATAGCCCCTGGATTTACAATTTACCCATCACAAACTCTTACTGTACTCTGAAGATGGCTGAGTTGGGATTGAACAGGGCAATGTTTGTCCTGAAATCTTTATCCCTTTTTAGTTTTGAGCTTGTGCAGGAGGCAGTTTGATGTTAGCTGGGGTGTTCAGCTTAAAGAGGTTGCTAGATTCTGGGCCTTGCTCTCAGGTTCATTTCAGTAATGGTTGATGTGAAATGACCAAGTATATTTGTTTCATAAGAACGGCCTAGGTTCCCCAGAGGTATAGGGAAACCCCTGTGGTGAGGTGGTGTCTGGATTGATGATGAAGAGCTTTCAGTTAAATATTAGTTTAGTCTTTCTAAAGTAGCCCAAATAAAATGATGTTTCTAAGACTATTACTCTCTCCAACTTTACATACTTACATGAACTGGTTATCACCAGTAGTTGTTACCTTTTGATTTTTTGAGCATTTTTTGATATAGATATAAACCATGTTTGTTTACATTTGAATGATCTAATGCATCTGGTAAAATGACATCTGGACATCTTTTCTTGCATTATTATATGTATGGGAGGGAAGGAAAATTATTTTTCCAGTGTCAAATATAGGGATTATTTTGAGCTTCATAAAGAGGGAAAAAAAATCCCTCTTTGTTGTAAGAATTAATATTTTCTAGAACTGTATTGAAAATAGATGTGGGTCAGATTCTTTTATTTCCTCTCTGAGTTACCTCGTTTCCTTCTGTTACCATTCAACTTTGCCCTAATGCAAGATATACTAATTGTGGTCTGCTCAAAACTTCATCATATAGGGGTTTCAGAGTACACTTCTGATGTCATCTGATTCAAACTAAGACTTCAGAATTAAAATTTTCAGGCTTTATGAAGGGCATAGAGAAGGTGGTCAGGGAGAAGGGTGGGCATAAATGGAAGAAATGTTCTAAAGATGCTGTTGTCTTCCTCTTCTGCTGCTGTGATTCTAACTATGACTGAGAGGTTGCCCTCACACAGTCAGACATTAGAGTAAATCTCATTTTGTATTTCCTTTGTCCTGAGCTCATTTATATACAGTTATTACTATTAAATCTTGAGGTTTTGGGGTTTTTTTACATGAGACAGCTCATCAGCTTCCAAGAGAGGGAACTCGGGTCGTAACCAGATGTGCTGTGCATTTGTACATCAGAAAGAAATCTGAGGTTTCAATATAGCTGTGAGGTTTAGGGGTAGATGTTGATATTTACTGAGTTTTGGGGTCTTCTTGATTTTTGTTCTGGATTTATGGGGGTTTTTTCATACAGTACCAGGTACTTCTTGTGGGAATCTTGAAGTGCTTAACACTGTGTTAAACAAAAGTGAAACAGCTCCCAAGTGAATTTTCTTTCTAAGCCAAGGTTGTTTCATTGTGCGTTTCTGTGACAGCTTCTCATTACAAAGACTTTGACTCTCCTATAGTGTGCCTGTGGAATGAATTACTCAGCACAGCAAGGCAAAAAAGGACACTTCGAAGTTCATTTTGAATTCTAGAGGTATCCCATATTGCATGCAAATGGAAATCTCAGAACACAAAGGAACTGACTTGTAGTCCCCAAAATGCACAGCTCAGAGATACTAGTTTATTGTCAAAAGGATTTGCAAATAAATCTTATTTTTAACCTCTTTCTGACACCTCTTGTTTTATGGATTTTTCTTTCCTTCTTCTCCAAGCTATTGAATGTATTTCTGAGTGGAAAATGGTGCACATTTAAGTGTAAGTATGAATTCTTGTGTAGTGACACACAATTATAGTATCAAAATTAGTTGAATACATATTTACTTCCCTGTCCAAATAAAGATTACAGGTAATTTGCTTTCTAAGACAATTCCTTTCTGTGTTAAAAAATGGGGTTAGTGGGTTTTTTTCTGTCTCTCCCCCCTCAAAAATAAGGAGCAAATCAAAACTGACTTTCTTTCCTTTGTGTTGCAAACCAAACTTTAGAAGCATACTCAAAGTCTGGGGGTGGCACAGACTTTTTACTTCACAGGCATTGGGGGAGTGGTGGGTTGCACTGTCTTCTGGTGCTTGTGGGTAAAAAGGTCCTTTGGATTGGGTTGTGTGAGTGAGGTCAGGCCAAAACCATCCCCCTGCCTTTTCATGAGTGAGGGGAAGCTTGTCTGTGCCTCTAGGCTGTGTCCCTTCCCTCCACCCCCTTAAACTGGAGTCAGGCCCAAGCCAGCGGTCCCACCTGTGTGACATTTTGTGTGTTTGTGTGGTGTCTGAAGGGGAAAGAAGGGTGTGCCTCGCATTCTCACACCACCCCATCCTGATATGTCAGGAGACATTCCCATTATCTGGACTGCAAGCTGTCATGAGAGAGAAAAAGGCAAGTTCTGTAGGCAGTTTGTGGCTTCTCAGACAAAACCTAAATATTGAAATTTCTTTATTTTTGGCTGTGGGGCTCCAAAAGATTTAAGACAGCTGTGTCCAAACCTAATTCACATGCCAGTTGGAGGCAAGTTGAAAAGGCCATGTCCAAAAAAGCTGCAGTGAAAAGGCAGTGCTTGTCCTGCTCGCAGGTCCAGGCCAAAGTGTGGAGGAGGTTTCCTACAGCCTATATTTTGCCCTCGCAAGTGACAATGTGGTATACAAAGGGTATACAAAAAATCCTTATTCCTTGGAAGAAAAAAGGAGAAATAAATCTTTAAAGGAGAAGAGATGCTCAAACTGAGTCACTGAGTTACCAAATGGTAGAAAACATTGGGAAGAGTGCAGCTGCATGACATGAATTTCCTCAAGTGATCTGAAAAGATGTGAGAGTTGGAATTTCCTGCATCGTGGCAGGGGCTGTGGCCTCTCGGGTGGCTCTGTAGATCCACGTGCTGCTGTGGCCTGCCGTGCCTTGGTGCTTTCTCTCCCTGTTGTGCTGTCAGGAGAATGAGAAGAGGGCACGGTCCATCCGTAAACAAAGAGGCATTAAAATTATAAACGATGGCATTAAAAGTAACCCTGAGATTTACTTTCTAATCCACTGGCCACCACTTACTTTTTATGGAGTTAACCAGGGATTTTTGATGCGAAGTAGTCCAAATTTCAAAATGCCTTTAAAAAGTCATTTCTAGCTGGCAGTAGTTTAGCATTTGCAGTTTCAACTCTTAATCAAAAAGCTGTTGGTTTATTGTGCTCGGCCAAGCGTCTCTGCCCTTCAGAGTTCTGAAAGTTCCCTTGATCCCAGCCCAGCCAGGAAAAGGTTATTCCATGCATTCATGCTGCCCCTGTGCTTCCATGTGCCGAGTTACCTCAGTCCAGCCGGCATCATGTTCCCTGCGCCTACCCACTTCCACAGCACGGTGCCCCCTGCCCCGAGCCGGCACTAGGGCGCGTCCCTCGCATCTGCGGGAGATGGGGAAGGATAAAACGGGTTTTGAAGAGACGTGGTGCGACCTTCCTTGGGTCCGCTCGCGTACAGCGGAGCTGTGCCGTTTCTGGCTCTTTCAGAGCGCGTGTGTCCCGGCCCTTGGCCCGGCTGGTGCTGACCCCAGGCGGTAAATGGCTGCGGCACAGCGCTGCAGGGATTAAAGCTGGCGCGTGGGAGCAGCGCAGCGCGCTACAGCAGCGTCGGAGCCCCGCTCGGGCTGCCCGGGAGGGAGCCGCTCGCCCGGCAGCCGGCTCGGGTGTCTGTGGCAGTGCGGGGTTGTGTGACACAGGAAAAGCGCTGCTGCTGCCGCGGCGGCGAGGCTGGGCGTGTGTGCCAGGGACACGCACATGCACGGACACGCAGCCGTCGGTCACACGCAGGCGGAACGCGTCGCCAGCTGCATGCCCCGCAGGCACCAGCGCCTTCGGCCGTGAGCTGCCGGGGAGCCCCTGCCGGTGGCCGTGGGACTGGTGGCTCCCCGTGACGGTCCTGCGAGCAGCCCCCTCAGGGGCTCAGCCGGCTCTGGTGGGGCCATGCGGTTCCCCTGCCTGTCCCGCTGCCTCTGTTCCCGTGTCGTGGTGGCAGCGATCTGTCAGTCACATAACCTAACACTATTCGGCGTGCGACACTGTGCTCCTGGTTTCTCCAGCACTGCAACAGGCAGCAGCGCATGTATTACACACGGGAAGTGGTAACAACCGGGGATGCTAGTGCCATGTTAAGTAACCTCTTCCGGATACTCCAGGGAAGTCTGCAAGCGCCTGTGGCAGCTGTACCTGGTTGCAGCTATGGCTGATTTGGTTTTCCTGCCACTGGCAGCAAACTGCCACTGGCAGCGGGTCATCTGAAATCTCTGGGTTTGGAGAAGTCTGCCATATCCCTGAAGGAAATATCAGGCCATAGACGGCATTCCTCCTTCAGGATGTGTTTGATCAAAAATGTCTCTCCTTAAGGATCCAGTTTTGGATCAAACAAATATCCCGATATTTGGATATCCCATCCAAGTGCATCTGAATAGACTCAGAGGCAAGTAAGCAGCTCGTTTTCGTTTTACCCTTCCTCGAGGAACAGCCCTGCTTTGCATAGGTAAACCAGCACCAGCTTTTGACATGGTGAGTGCTCACGGGCTTTACTGGGAATGGCTTGGAAGAAGAAAGGCATTCCCTTCCTGGAAAACTCCGACTGGAGGGGAGAAAGAGAGGGAGAGCAGACACAAGATCACAGTGATGCAGCTGCAGCTTCTCGGATCCAGGAGAGAGGCAGACATGGCCCACCCAGGGAGCAAGCAGTGGGTTTTGGCTGCAGATTAAGGGAGAAGGTGTCATCTCAGATGAATGTTTAAAAATAGATAAAAATAGCTGTAGAAGAAAACAAATGGTGTCACAGAGACAAGGAATATGGTAGCTCAGAGTGACGGGGAAGCTCGTTCAGGCTGTGGTTCAGTTCCAGGGACTGATGACTGTCAGGAGAGATCACAGCAGGGGATGGCTGGAGCAGGAGAGTCTCTGCTTCGGATTTCAGCACTTTTTGGTTTTTTCTTCCAGCCTAATTGAGTTGTTATGATCAGAAAATCAGGAAAAACATGTACTGTCCTGGCATGGAGAAATAAAAACAATTAATGTCCCTTGTCATGAAGTTTCCTGCACTTCTGGGGCTGTCCCTTAAGGAGAAGGGCAGCACAGGAGTCTCTGAGGCAGAGGTCTGGGAAGCAGAGCAGAGCTGCCCTGAGGGTGAACCTGAGGGCTGTCCTGGCAGGGAAGCTCGGGAGACAGGGATCTCCCTCTGCTGAGTGGTGTATAGAGAAAATGTATTTCCAACTTGAACAGCCTGTGTCTGAGCACATGAATAGCTTCACGTTAAAAATTACCTTAATTAAATACCTCATCACTGGTATTTATTCTCTATTTTGCCTTTTATCAAATATTTGGTTAAAAAGGTTGGGAAAGACCCAGCTTCTGAGTTGCCTGTTACAGTACTTACTTTTGGAGGTAAAAATGCCTAAAAGGGGGGGACAAGACATCAGAGACCTTTACAGCAGCACACAGAAATGAAGGGGAAAAGCCAATTAATGGGGAACAGGAGTTAATTCTTAGAATAAAAGTACAGAGTAACCACCAGGTATTTGTGATGGTATTTTACTGCTTATATAACTGGTTAATCAGTGCTGCAAATTGCCCAGTGCTGGGCTGCTCCTGGTTTACCAAAAAGCCACCATATATAATACATTTAATCAATTTCTACTTCATTCCAGCTGAAGAGCCTCTATAATGGCTCTATATCACAGGAAATTTGTAACATTAACATTCTCCTCAGGATCAGGTACCAGAAATTCTTGCTCTCTGGCAAAATATTTTCCCCAAATCCTTTAGCCAGTGAGTGAAACATCAGCTCTGAGCCTGAAGTAACCTTGACTGTAAGTGTAGCCTGTGCAAGTGCAACTGACCCAGGACCTGACTCATGCAAACACAGGCAGTTCATGATGTCTGCAATTAGATGAAATTTACCAGACCAATAAAGATTTTTTAGCTCCTTCAAATCTGGAGTGCACTCAAACATACACAGGAAGGTTCTCTTGCTGTAAACACATGATCACCTTCAAGCCTGGATGGAGACCCATGTTTTTTAACGATTTCATTCCTGCCAGAAAATTTGGGTGGATGCTGCTCTGACAGCAGGTCTGAATTTGTAAACACTAGACCTGAATCCACTGAGGGAAGAAAAAGGCTCTTTGCCAATCCTTGCCACTTGCTCCTCATCTCTCCAAAATAAACAGGTCGGTATGTTTTGGTTTAGCAAAACTATTTATACAAATTGCATTTGACAAAAGTCACAGTACTATTTCAAAAGTGAAAGCCACAATATTCCTTCCAGAGCACACTGAATATTTAGAAATAAAAATAATCCACCTGGGAAGGCCCCCCTGGTGCATGCACTGAGCTAACAGCCCTCTCTGCTGTTACTTCCTATGCTGCTTCTGCAGGAGAGCCCCTGATTTATTGACTGTTTCCCTCCCACTCCATTGCCTGCAGCTTCTCATGACTTCCACTCACTCAGTGGGTACATCTGTTAGGTTTTTCTTCTGCTCAGTTTATGTCCTTTTTATGGTGTTCCTTTGCCAGAGAGACATCAGGTATGCTGCAAAAATTTTCTTTATACCACACAAGTCAATATTTGTGTTGAAAGCAAGCTCTGCTCATTTCAATAATAATGAAATTCTTCAGCTTTCTCTTACTTTCCAAGTAAGAGGACTGTGATGCCTGGAATCCCAGTGGGGTAAACTGGTGGTAGAAATACAAGCTCTCCAGGAGCTGCCAGAGGAAACAGGGAAGGGGCGCAGGAGCACCTCCTGGCTCCAGTGCCGCATCACTGGCTGTGTCCCCTATTCCATGCCCAGGAGCTGCAGGGGGAACCCAGGGCTTGACCCCAGCATGACACAAACACACAGCTTGGTGGCATTGGAAGAGCTGCCCAAATGAATTTCTGGAACAAATGTTCCCAGAGCCGCGCAAAGCCAGAAAACCTCAGGTTTCTGCTGTGTAGCTTTTGCCAAAGCTCCTGCTGGGAAGTGCTGGAGCTGCATTGGGTGGCTGAGCAGAGAGCAGGAGACAATTTATTTGGTGACTGTACACAAACCTCGCATCTGAACAGCTCCATCCAGCACCACTGCCTCTGTCCGCTGCCTCCGCCAGGCACGGCCCTCTCTTCTAGGGCTACTGACTTGGATGTGCTCCTTAGAAACACTACCATCATTTCTTCTGAAAAGATGAACCGGCACGAGTCTGGGACCTGCTTCTCCTTTTTCTCACAGGTTATCTATGGCTCTGAGGCCATCTGTAATGTCAAAGTGCTCTTTTTCTAATTTCATGGCCTTGGTATTAGAGCTTTTGAAAAAAATCCCCATTGCTGACAACTTCTCCAGGTCCTGGCTGGGAGATATTTTTGATTTCCAAGTTGAATTTCAGGCTACAATATTTTCACAGGTACCATTTTTATTTTCTCGTGGAAAATGTGAAATAAAATGCTGAATTTTTCTAATTATTTTTTTTCTAATTCTTTTTTCCTTGGAAAAAAAAGTGTGAAAACTGAATATTTTTCTTTTTTGTATTGCTCTTCACACATGCTCTTCAGTGAAGCAGTTAATTTAAAAATGCATGTGCAGAAAAGCAATTCTGGTTGGCACATGATACCATTTAATTCTGGTGAGCTTGTTCATAATGTTTTCCAGGTCTGGTAAATACTGAAATTATCTCTCCATAGCACAAGATCTAAAAGGGTTTTTTTAACACTGCATTATATTTCAAAATGATGGACAGAAGGCTATAAACCCCAGATATCTGGCTGGAGAGTCACCCAACAGAACAGTTTGGGTTGGAAGGAATGTTCAGAGGTCACCTACTTCAGCCCCCAGCGCACTTGATTAGGCAACTGCATAAACTTTATGCACCTGGTAAGTTTGTTGCATAACATTTCTAGTGTATCTGATAAGTTTATTGCTGAACTTGCCCTGATTTTTGAGGAAATTGATTGTACTGAAATTTGGTGTGTTTTCACAGACTTTATTGGTTTAATATGTCAAATAATTCATGGTACATTTTAAACCAGTTATCCTTAACAATTTTTTTTTTAGTCAAGTATGATATCAGGAGTACTGCCCACATGGGGCATTTTTTCAATGGGCTTTAAAAGTGGTTTTATTGCTGTTTTTCATAAATGTAAATCCCAGGAACAAGGATTCAGTTGAAGAGTTCATTCAAAGGTTATTCTTAGTGTAGAGCTTCTGGTGTGACATATGTGAATCCAAAGTGTCCTACTCTGGCATGAGCTGAGTAACTACCCTGGGGATAAGTGGCTTTAGAAGGCAAGACTCTTCTCCTAGCAAAAGAAAAAAAATCTGGAGAAAGCTCTTCGGAGATCAAGGTTGAGAAGGAAAAATAATAATTGTTAGGAAACCACTCAGTTGGAAAAATAGCCAAGTTCATGGAGTCCATAATATTTAGTGTCTGAAGTAATAATGATTTTCACTTTTGAGTTTTACGTTTTGAAAGTGGCTGGAATCAGAATCAGAAGCTGAGAGCCAGAAGTGGAGTGCTGTGAATACACATCTCTTGTGGGTAACTGGGTTCTTATGGGTCTTTATCAGCTCTCCCAGTTAGTCAGGTTTGGTGACTAATGGTCATTTAGTTTTAAACCCAAATAGTTTCCATAAAAGCATTTTGATGAACATGACCCACGGCTTTTGGTGCTGTGTGTGCTTTGGCAGGATCTGTCTCCATTAGGCTCTTGTTTGGCACCAGGTACTTTGCTTCTGGTGATGAGATCGGGATGGATGGGACATGCCTGGAGGGCCACAGAGGTTGTAGGTAAAAAAAAGCAATGTAGGTCTAAGAAAAGTTATTTTTAAGAATGATCTTCTGACTAGGTTGTAATTATTCAACGTTTTTCAAGTTTTACACAAAAGGAGGAGAAATCTTCATGGTCTTGGGTGGATCTTTTTTTTTCCCCATCAGTCTGCACAGAGAATGTAAATACTCAGATGCTATCATTTGTCTTGGGAAATTAAGGAAATCAGACTGGGAGGGTTAGAGACATTTTTAATCACCCCTGGCTCTGCATCCAAGGATTTTTTGGGTGATTCATCTTCATCATAGGTAAGGAACTTCTGTGCTGTGCCTCAGAAGGTGCAAACTCTTAGGTCCATTTCCCACTTCTGATGGGTTGACTTTTAATCTCTCCATTTCTGGGTCTTGGGCTGTTTTAGTACGCAGGGAGTTTGATATGGTTCAGCTCTGCTCCCAGGGCTGTGTGCCCACTCCCTGCCTGCACTGTCCTTCCTTGCTGGCCCCTCGTGGGAGCCTGTGGCTCAGGGACAGTGCCAGGGCACACTCACAGCCCTGTCACCGCCAAGGCACTTCTTTCTGGCAAAACCTGTAATAGCAACACAGGATAAGGGGTGATCTGAGGAGCCTTTATGGTTCATTTCTTTCCCCAGAATCTATGGAGGCAGGGTTTTTAGGTTTTTTAAAATTGTTTGGGGAGTTTTGATGAAGGTTGACAGTCATCTTAGGTCTAGCCCAGTGCTTCATGACAGATCTTTCTGCTCACTGGGTGTTTGCTGTGCCTGTGTGTGGTTTAGGGTGGGTCTACATCTTACATTTGATGGAGCTCTATGCTCAAAATATTTGCTAATCCCAGATTTATTGGGGACTGTGCAACCAAATGGCTTCATGCATCCTCTCTACCTATTCTTTGTGGTTCAAATGGAATTTGTAGCTCAAATCGACTCACAATCTCTTCTTTTTTACTGTGTGCACGTTCAATTGATCTCTGAGGTGAGTGTGTGTGTGCTGCTTTCTTGCTTTTCAGGTTAGAACAGTCCCCTTCACAGCAGAGTGTCTTTCCATCTTAGGAAATGATCTTTGGAAGGTGTCCTGAGAGTGTATAAATACAATAGTGTTGGAAACAGAAATGTGGCATTTATTTCTTGGGCCAAATATCAAGAGGCAAGCAGGGAGTTAAAAGGGTAGTACAGAAACTCTGTTATTTAAAAGTATTTAGTGGGTAATGCTGATGAGTGGTGAGGACATTAGTGAAAAGCTTTTGTTACAGGGAATGATAAAAATAGAATGAATATCTCCCACAGGCAATTACTTTGAAAAATCACAGCTTGTTCCCTGTCTCAGAAGCTCGGTGGGACGATGGAGCTCTTGTATGGGAACAGAAAGGACCAACGTGAGAAAACTCAACTCTTGCTTTGTGCCAGGTTTCTCCATGTGAAATTCCTCTCTCCCCACCATATCTTGCTCTTACCTCTGCAAGACCAAGAGAAGGGGCAGCTTGAGGGGGTCAAAGGGCTCATGCACACACAGCAGCCCCCTCAGCAGCCCAAAGCAGGGGTCACGTTGTGAGTGCTGGCTGCTGCTGCCAGCGGGTGGGATTCAAGGCTTCTGCCAAAGGCACCTCTGGCTTCAGGCAGCCTCTGGGACGTACGATGCACAAACCCCCTCCCGCATCAACCCACTACACTGAGGTCATGTCTAGCAGGTTTGTGACTGCCTGTCAGTGCACTTCAGACAGTAAAATAGAGGTAGGTAGCCATGGCTAGAGCTGGTCCTTCTAAATCCCACCTAAAACGCATTTAACCTAAATTCCACCTAAAGGCACCTAAATCCTAGAAAACCACTTAGGCTCCTGCCTAGACCTATGTGGCACGACACCTGTGCCATGTCTCTGTCGTGGTGTAACCTCAGCCAGCTGTCAAGCCCCATGCAGCCACTCGCTCACTGTCCCGACAGTGGAATCGGGGAGAGAATAGGAGGGGTGAAGGGTGGAAAAACTCGTGGGTTGAGATAAAGACAGTGTAAAAGGGAAAGCAGAAGCCATGCACACAAGCAAAGCAAAACAAGGAATACATTCGCTGCTTCCCATGGGCATCCCCAGGAGAGCAGGGACCCATCACATGCAAAGGTGACTTGGGAAGACAAACTCCAGCACTGCAAACACCCCCTCTTCCCCTTTCTTGCCCCCAGTTTATGCACAGAGCATGATGTCAGATGGTCTGGAACATCCCTTTGGTGAGCTGGGTCACCAGTCCTGGCTGTGCCTCCTCCCAACCTCCCCTACAGCCCCAGCCCCCTCCCCAGCCTGGCAGTACAAAAGCAGAAAAGGCCTTGGCTCTGTGCAAGCTCTGCTCAGCAACAGCAAAAACATCTCTTTATTAACCCTGTGCTCAGCACAAACCCCAAACACAGCCCCGTACCAGCCACTGTGAAGACAATTAATTCTGCCCCACATCCTGCCCTCTGCCAGGGGGCTGTCTCCAGGTTCAGACTGAGCTGGCTGGTGCAGCTCCGTGGGATTGCTGACAGCTCTGTTCCTCGCTCACCCACCCCACATCCTTCTCTCAACAGATCACTTGCGCTGCAAAGCCCTAAAGGTTTCTCAGCAAACAAAAAAGTAGAGGGAAATCACATGGAATCAAATGTGATTTTGACCTCTAATTCCACTTGAGACATTCATTTTCTGACTTCTTTTCCTGATGTTTCTAAAAGTATGTCACTCATTGAGGCAAGATTTGATGTAGAATTTCATTTTGCCTTTTTCATTTAAAATGTCAGAAGAAAATGTGGACTTTCATGGATAAAGAGAACAGGGCTTCAGCACTATTTAAACAGAAAATTTAAAATTTGATGTGAAATATTCCAGTATAACTTAAGCCCTTGTCTTCCAACAGAAAAATATTTTGACCAGGAATCTCCACCCAGCCTTTTGTGTGATCTACAACATCACCTGCCAAGAGCACAATGTAACAGATGAAAACAAGCTCTGTAACCACCCAGCACAAGCCCCCTGTCTCCCTTTTTGCTTGCAAACAACTGCTCTCTAGTCACTACTGCAGCAGTAATAATAAGTGCCAAGAATTTGCATTTCTGCTTATCCTAAAGCTTGGTATTTCAAAGCAGACACCTCAGAGAACTAATTAGCACAGAGGTTCATTAAATCTAAAAAATGCTCTCACTAGGTAGACGGAGCATCCAGACCCTTAACCCATTTCCCAAAGGTAAACGCCTCTCCGCTGCCTTAGGCTTTACTCGGAGCAGACTGCATCCCTTAAGCTGCAGGAGCGTGGGGAATGCCAGTTTATATCATCCACCAGGCTTCTGCATCCGCGCTGGGCAGCCGGGGCGCTG